>JAAGVU020000844.1:0-43666 GCA_011763525.2 Mormyrus iriodes
AAAGTAGGTTAATTTCTAAATTTCATTATCCAGGTCACAAAAGCAAAGTTTAAAGGGAATAATGGCCATTTTCTATAGTTTTACAACATAAGCAATTAAGAAATAACATGTATTGTCCAGAAACAAAATTTGTGTTACATAGTGTAATGTTTCGTCACATACTGGTGTGGCACAACATGATATTAGAGTTATTACTTCTGTTCCTTTAAAAAGGCATGTTTACCTTGTTAACCACATAAAGAGAGAAATCATCAAACAGGAAGTTAGCCATTTGTTAAAACATGGTTTGGAGGTTCTTAGTGCAAGCCCTGTATGGCTGTTCGAAAACCAGATTGCTTGCATCAGTTTTGTACAGATTACCAGCATTTAAACGCTACCACCGTAGCTGACTCTTTCCCACTGCCTCGTATGGAGGGCTGTATTGACAGTGTGGGTACCTCTCAATATATTACAAATTGGATTTATTAAAGGGTTATTGGCAGGTACCTTTGTCTTCAACTACGTGAGATCTTCTTTCGTTACGCCTGACAACTTCCTGCAATACACAGTGATGCCTTTTGGCCTTCGTAATGCACCTGCTACATTTCAGCACTTGGTGAATATTGTTGTACTTTCCGATGTACCAAACTGTCCAGCATACCTAGTTGACCTTATTGTATATTCCCCAGATTGGTGCAGTCACATAAACACATTAAGAGAGCTTTTTGAATCGTTAAAAGATACTTGATAATGGATAATCTTGCAAAATGTGAATTTGGCAATGTAACGGTTACTTACTTAGGGCATCAGGTAGGACTGGGACAGGTGCGTCCAGTTGAGGGCAAGGTGACAGCCATTTCCGCTTTCCTCTTGCCTGCCACCTGTCATCAGTTAGGCCATTTCCTAAACAACGCGAGTTATTATCAAAGTTTTTGTAGAATCTTCTCAAGGATAGTGGCTATTGACTGCTTTGCTCAGTCCATCTGCTAATTTTGTTTGGAATACTGACTGCCAAAATGTATTTGACAGTGTTAAGGCATTGCTTAGTAATGAACCTGAACTGATTGTTCCTAACTTCTCCATCCCATTTAAACTAGAGGTTGACGCATGTATTCTGAGTGTTGGGGCTGTTTTATTGCAGGAAGACAAAGGTGGCGTGGACCATCAAGTGTGTTATTTTTCTCATAAGTTCCATCGACATCAATGTAACTATTTGACTATTTGGTGATCAAAAAAAAATCCTTGTTTTATTATGTGCCCTGCAACATTTTCAAGTTTACATTGGTTCCCCCCACATTCCAGTTGTCATATATACTGATTATAAATCCATTTGTTTTGCTGTTTCAAATGCACAGTCGCATTCAGAAACTAATTCATTGGTTGTTGCTCACACAGAACTACCATCTTGATATCAGGCACAAGAAAGGTCCTGATAATATTGTTGCTGCTACCTTGACTAGTGTGTGAAGTATTATTTCTTTTACTATATAATCAAAACACATTTGCTCATTTGTGGGGGGGCGTGTTATGTTCTAGAACATAGAGAAGGGAGAAGCGTGTTTGGTGTTGCAGTGTTGTCAGGTTTTCCCCTCCAGTTGTGTGTTCCTGGTTTTGAGGATGAAACCAGAACTCGGACCAATTCGGTGGGATTGTTTTTGACGAGGTGGGGAAGGCTTCCCATATATTGCTGACTCAGCCATATGGTCAGAGGCAACTGGCTTTCTCATGCTGTCATCCTTACATCCTCTGCTTTCTTTTGTAACTCTGCATTATTAACCAAGTAAACTGTCACTGTCATTACCCAAATATCACGCTGTGCTCTGGTTTATGAATGCCTTACTAATCCCTAAGGTTGTGGAGTAAAGATTTAGATGTGTATGCACATACTAACGACCCGTAAGAAGTATCTCTGTTAAACACACCAGGTTATTAGGCAAGCAATCTTTTTTAGTCTCCATGTGTGTTTTTTGAGTCACAGTACAACCAATAGGAGATTGGAGAATCAGTCTTGCTCACCTCACTCGTGCAACCTGTTCACCTTTGACCTACACCAGAGCGTCGTAACATGACATATTCTATATATCATGCATTATTAGTATTATTACAAATTCCAATGTATTGATGTATTTCCAATAACACTGAACTTGGAAATTTCCAACCACCTACTTAAAAAATTACTATAGAACAGCTTAACGGAATGGATTCATAATGCAAATTTATGCAAGCAAATGCTAATTCTTGTAGCATTTGATGCTAACATTAGATGGTGATTGTTACAGATTTGCTAGCGGAAATTAGCACATAGTAAATCATGATGCACACTGTGTGTACAGTAAATAAGCTTCTGTTAGGTTTAATGTCACTGACGCTCTTCTTACCTGGCAACGCCTTTACTGAGCCAACCCATCTACAGGGGAAAACTGAAGCGAGCTGGAACTGTTTTGTAACTAGACTTTCTTTACGATACATCTCGGTTCCTGTACAGTGTACAGTATCAGTGGAAAAGAACCACTACTGTCATTGAGCTACATCTGATAATTGAGATATCATAACTTTTCTTTCACAGTATCAGCCAGAAGAGGATGTCAACCAGAAGGGGAAGGAGTGAGGTCAGCAAATACATACACAACCAACCATATCAGGAATCACAGAAAATATGGCTTCTGTAATGTTCAAATGTTTTCAACAGAGGAGTGCATGTTAATGTACACGGGATTAAATCGAGGGAAAATCCTGGACATAAACACAAAGTTGGGCTTTTCATAATGATTTTTTGGAGAGGTGGGAAGAGTGGGGGGGGGGCTAGAGACGGTAGAGGTTGGGGGGTGTGAGAGGAATAGGGATTAGATGGGGGAAGGGGTGATGGGGCTGTTCAGGGTTTAAATTGTTGTTGTTGTGACAGCATCTAGTTTAATTAATATGGTTATTTTCTATGCCAGTGGGTTGCTGGAAGTTTCCTGTTCCATGGCAAGGAAACTTTGAGAAAACCTTCAATATCATTCTCTACAGTGGATACCACTGATGTGGAAAGGCCACTTATCCATATATGGATTTTTACGAAAAATGTTTCAAATATGGCCTGAGGATTTTGGGGGCTGTTGTTTTTTAATTGATCAAAAATCTAATACTGAGAACCACACTGTATATGTCAAAGGGCAGAGTTCAGTAAAATTGGTTTTGAAAACAAAAATGATATAATCCTTATGTCAACCCCCTCAGTTAGTTTTTCTTTAAGTTTAATTTAGCTAAGCATTTAAAATTGGATAGATACCAATACTAGGATGGGCTTGAATCAAAAAACAAGCTCAGCTTCTCAGGCTAAAAGCTTTCAGAAACAGTCTTCTCAGGCTGAGCTACACTGCCCCTGTTTAGTTCCAGATGAAATATTATTTTCCAAGACTACAAATCCACCCACAATCACAAATCTCTTCAAATGTACAGTTTACTGCTCAAATGCATCTCCATCTGGTTGCTTGTTGTCTTGTGAACTATTTCAAGCTACCTATACAGCAAACAAGAACAGACAGCATACTAGTGGTGAGTGTACAGACTCAATTTGTTATACCGTACTCTGGATTTTACAAATGGATAATGCTATTCTGAAGAAATTAACAATAGTCTCTCAGTCTGCCTGAGGTCAATTCAGAAATGTCTTTTCCAAAAGGACTAAAACTCTGGCTTATATATTTTTATATATTTTACATATTAAATATTCATGATATTAAAATTAACCTACACAATAAATGTCAAATATTTTTCATCCACTTAAAGTTTTCATCATGCAGTCTCTTGCAAATGACAATAGAGCCATTTAATTTTTAAATGTGAATTTAATACATAGAGCACATTAAGTCATCCACAAACAAAAAGCATACAATTTAATTCAATGACAATTTGTATGGTTAGTGTTAGTTATGTTGACTTTTAATGGCATGCCAGCAAATAGGGTTATATTCATGACAAGAGGATACAGATAGTAAAACAGATTAAACAACCAAAAAGGTAAAAACTTAATTATAGAATGCTGCAAACATTTAAAACAAACTGAATAGGATACTTTAGATTAGTTTGACAAAAAAAAATTTAATCTAAAAAAGCCTATAGCTGGATTTTTGTATGGCTAGTGTCACAACATGACAATTGGATTTTTAAAACGGTCCTAAGCAGGAATGCACAGATACAGATACTAGTATCGATATTGGGGTCCGATACAACACTCATGTACTTGTACTTGTCCTCGTGACAATGTGTGTATGCCAATAACTGATACCACGCAATGACATGCAATGACAGTGATATCATTACTGAACAAAATAAACAGGACTGACTGTCTGCGGTGTGGTAGTACTTCAAAGTTAACAACGAAAACCAAATCATAGCAGACTGCAAACTGTGTTCTACTAAACTATCAAGACGAGGTACAAAAACAGGTTCAAACAACACCAGTAATCTAAATAAGCATCTAAAAACTAAACATAAAGAGTACAACAAATTTGCCACCAGCAGCACTCTGCGACAACCCAACATGTAGCCAACTAGCACAGAGAGAGAAAATATCAAACGATAATCCTTGTGGAGTGAAAATAACAGAAGCTCTTACCCAGTATTTTATCCTTGACAGTCAAGCATAATGTCGTAATGGCGGTACGTGGGGAGTAATACTTTCCTACATGGTACGTGGTGTAAAAAGTTTATGAAACACTCCTCCAGATGACTTTCGAATGTCCGTTTTTAAATCACAGTTAAATCCAGCCTGCCGATCAATCATCCTAATTTTCCACACAGACTAAAAAATGAGAATTAGCACTGGTCTCCCTGTTCAGCAAGTTTTAACCCCAGCTTTTGATTTTTTTCAAGCTGTCATGGTTTTTTTCTTGTCTAAACAGGTGCCCCACTTGATACTGTGTGTGTGTGGGGGGGGGGGGGTTTCAATATCATCGTTTAGCCAAATATTTTATTAAAACATTGCATATTATTTTTTTTACATCATCCAACTCAGTATTGATGAGTACCAAAAAGTGAGCATCACTGCAAAAAAATGGTATTGTTGCAGACCCAAGTCCTAAGCATGGTACACTGTGTCTGGCAAAGATTCACAATCTGAAATGCACACCCCAGTGGCCAGGCTTTTTGCACATCAGTCCTTCCCACTTCAACAGGTGAGCCTCCAAGTACCTACTGCTGACAGGACTTAGACTGCTGACTACAAACTACACAACCAAGGAGGCTGAAGTTCCGAGTACAGATGAGATAGGCAGAAGACAGGGTTGTAGAACTAATCAACTTTAGGGAATTGACAACTGAGAGCCATAGTAAGGTTGACGCATAGCAAAACCTAAAAATAAACCAAGTCAGAACCAGAACAAATCCAAATTGCAAAACCAAAGAAAACTAGAAAACTGAGCAGTGGTGGATAGTTTAGGTAGAGAAAGTAAAAATGCAGACCAGGATTTTCTTTCAACCAACCATTTGAGTATAAAGGGTCACAGGCACGGAGTACACAAACTGGTTGGTTGAAACAAAATCTTGGTCTGCATTTTCACTTTCTGGATCTGAACTATCCACCTCTGACTGAGAGATTAAAAACATATTCAGAAAGCCAGAACAAGAGAAAATCTCACCAAGGCCAAGTACAAAAAAACCCACAAATCTCACATGCTAAAAAAACACTGATCGCAAGTGTGGGTGATTATACATTAGAATGTTCTTTAGGTGGATGTGCCCATGCAGAACAACCAGACCTGTAGCAGATAAGTAATGAACTGCATTCTGGACTGGATGTGACAGCCAGAAACAAAAATTTGATGCGGTGAACTAAAAGTAAATCCATCAATCTTCTAACCGCTTATTATTATAGTTAGGGTTGAAGGTTCTATAATAAATATAAAAATACAGCTAACTATGGTAAGAGGGTATATCTGAGAATCCTAAATATGCAATATGATTCGCCAACATAACCAGAATGCAATGTTAAATGTCTGTGCTACTCCTGTGCAGCTATACCTTTGAGCTGTATGTTTTTTAACTGTTGAAAAGCTGGTTAATTCAATGGTGAACTATACTAAGTTTCGAGTTTAACTTGACATACCACCATTAAATATTAAAGCACTGTTCCCAGGGAATCTTCCAGTTCATTGCTGAGGTTGGCATGTTGTGTTGCAGTCCTATGAAAATCCAGGCAACTAGGGCTAGTGTGGTCACCTGCTATTCCTGTCTGTCTACTTGGGTACTCCACCCCTCCCTGGTGATGCTGCCACATGTTGGGTTACTGATCTGGACTTTTATAACTAACACACAGTTTGAACGGATTCTACTCAATCCCAAGGACTCTACTGTCTGCGTTAGTGCACTAATCACTAAACTGAGCGATCCAAATATAGACGGCTAGCCAGGTCCCCCATTCGCTGTTCTCCTTTTACTTGTAATGCGGGCACTTAAAAGCTCCGGTGCACTGCAGGAATTTCATGGCCAGTGAACCGCGGAGGGCACGGCTTTAGAACGACTGGAGCAACTTAGGCGTCCAGACGATCTGGCTGCGGCTCATCGGCGTTTTCTCGGCTCCTGATACGGGTTTGGTGTCACTTTGTAAGGGTTTTTTCGCACCTGTGGGTCGCGACGTGCCGTGCATAAGAAATGGTAGTATAGAGTGCGCTTCACACATGAAGACTGCCTGACGGAGTCTCACCGCGTACCGCTTATCATACGAAGCCAGACTGGATTTTATCGGCGTAAAGTTTGGGGAAAAAAAATACACCAGACGTCAAGTGATTAGTTATCGCCCAGGCGAAAACACAACTGGCTAGGTTTATAAAAATATATTGTAAAATATATCAATATCAACCGAGGTCGACCCGTTCCAATAACTTTTATACTGCTTCTGCCACTATATAAAGACTAAGAAAAACAAACCATGCCATTAACCGTTTAGAGTAATGAACAGCTTAGAATGTAATAATTATTTCTTATGAAGCAAGACAGACGCCACTAACGTTAAAGTTGTACGCAACAATGGTGAATAACCAGATGTTGGTATAACATTTGCGTTTTTAAGTATCTGTTTACAAATAAATAAGGAATTGGATGATAATGAGAAGGGTTCACGCTTACCGCAGTCCGTCGCTCCGCTCCGTCAGTTGGCTTCCAATTTAAAAGCACACGTCTCGAGCGCGTTCCGGACAAACTCCAGGCGAGACAGGCTCGCGATTCCCAGCGCGTATCCCGCACACGCCTGCATCTGCAAGCCTGCTTAACGTATGTAGGAGGAGGGTCGATTCAGTGCAAGTCTGGTTCGCTTCGGCAGGAGGAGGAGGGTCGGCTTCCTTTGAGGAGATCAGCTAAGCCGTTTCATGATGCACCCCCCTCCCCAAGAGTATCTGTCATTTGCAGTTGCAGGCAGCGAGCACCATAAATCCCAGTCTTCGACAGTTTAGGACATTACACAGGCAAACATGCGTATATCCCTGAAAACATTCGCACGCATACGTTGGTTCTAGGTAATATTAATTTGAACATAATGTGTTATTTTCCCACCCCAGATGGTACAATATGGTAATTAATAGTCATTTAAATACTAAATAACGCATTACATTGGGTTAGTCAGAAACGAGCAGAGTGCACCCGTGATCGTACGAACCAATCCTACATCTGGAATATGGCATACAGTTGCAAACACTATTGTTCTGAAAAATGCCAAGTGGACTGTTGGTTTTAGGTGAAATAATAAGGTCAAACGTACGATATTTGTTTGAGAAACCAGAGATTTTGGAGTTTCCGTATTTTAATGACATTTACATGTATATCTTAGGTGTTCGACTGTAATGGCGTCCCGAGATCAGTCCTCAAACCCTATTAATAACGAGTCGATTCACAGTCGAATCTGTAATCCTAATAATAATATAAAATTACTTAGAGATAAAACGTTTCTTTTTCTAATTTCGCACTAGGCCCAGCTTACTCTTCAGTTATAATATAGTCTACAGGTCGCATTAATGTGGGTATATCACACAAATAATAGTCTACAGTGTCTCTTTCTGAAGAGTGATTCTTAAGTCCTTTTTACTCCACACTCTTTTTTTTACCTACAGCCTCTGTCTCCTGTGTCTACCTGCCTTAACATCTGCCTGTCCATCCCCTCAGTAAGTCTAAAATACACACCTGTTCATTCTTACGTGAATAAGTGGATGTTCCGCAACTCTGTCAGAGCTCCTTCCAGATGTGATCATGCCTCTGATCACTGTCAGTACATCTGGACCAAACCCCCAAACCACAAAAGCAGCACTCATTAAGTATGCATGGCTTGCATAAAATCTCACTATTTTATTCTTTTATTTGATTACATTGAACTGTATCTTGTTAGACAATATTACATTCCACATCACTCCCTGTGTATACAAAGAAATACAGCATATTGCTTTAAAATGTATTTAATGAAAATGTTGATCATTTAATACAGATCTCTTCAAATCTGGACCTCGATTCCAAATCCAGGCCTTGTTTTCAGTTTTCCCAGGTACTTAGTTTAATAATTACTGATTCTGATTGGCCAGAGTCTTCACACCTGGCTCACAGGTAAAGGAAGGCTGGAAAATCAGCAGTGCTCGGACCTCGAGGACCATGATTTGAACAGCGCCGATTTAATACATTTAATAACAGTATTTTTATATTGAAATTACAAATGTTGCATGTCGGCAGCTGTGAGTTACTCTTGGGATAAGTAGACATGACCCAAGCTTACACAAGTGAACCTCTAGTTAGCTAAAATATATCCAAGATATCCATCAACAAACCACTTATCTTGGCCAGGATCACAGGAGCCTATCTCAGGTAACACAGGGCACAAAGCTGGGGTATATCCTGGATGGATACCAGCCCATCAAACGGCACATACACTGTCAGATAAAAGAGTACCAATTTATACTTTTACTTGTCACTGGGGCTGTACCCTCAAAGGTCTGCCAATTGTACTCTAACTGTAGGTAAATGTACCTTTTAGTCTAATTTAAGGTACAGAGATGGGATCTGAGATCTGAGGTACCTCCCCAGGGTACAAACAACATTAGTACCTCCAATGGTACAAAAATTTTCCTCATAGTCTATTTCTTTATCCTTTATCCTTATCTTTTATACCTACAGGGTACAGCCCCAGTGACAAGCAAAGGTACAAATTGGTACTCTTTTTTCTCTTACAGTGTACTGTAGGAAGTATAGTGAAGCCTAACTTCATGAATTTGTATTGCAGGAAGTGACTCAAATGACATAGGGAGAACATGTAAAAGTCCCTACACAGCAGACACGTGGAAGGGTGCCTGACGATCTGCCTCTTTTGCCAGAATTATTGAAAGTGTCTCCTGGATTGCCTCTTTTCAATCATCAACGATAATACAAGTAATATCAAACACCCTCTCCACCACCAGTTGAGCACCTGTCCCCCAAGAAGTCTCTGCATAGACCCAATCCACACAAAGAAGGGACATGAACCCTCAACCCTGGAGATGTGAGCTAACAAGGCTACCCACCTAGCCACGAATAATGATGAGATCCACTTTCAGTAACATCATGTTTGTTTCCAGTATCTCTATCCATGAGTCGTTTTCCAAAAGCATGCAGTAGGTCATAAGGAAGATATAGGTAAACAAAGAAAACCGAACACGTATCATGATCCGAATCCATAATCCAAAATGGAAGTTCATAAAAGCCAAATGGGAAATTCTTTCTTATACATCCTCCCCCTCAGCGGCATCATTAGACACTGTTAGACAATGTAAATTTCTACTGTTACGCGGACTGAAACCTATCTATCTGCAGTCCTGAAGTCCAACAGCGATAAAATTGAACTCAACCTCATTGTCTCTAAATCCATCCTTTAAAATGTTAGCTCTGTTTCCTTCCAATGGTATGGCAGATGCTTGCTGTAAAATTTTGGATCCACTTCAAAATTCTTCTCTTCACTTACAAGGTTCTCAACAGTCTTACTCACCCTTCATCTATCTGATCTTCTTTTATCTAATCAGCTCCATTGCACTTGTAGTCTATGATTGTCCTGTTTTGTGGAAAGAGTTCCCCTGCCTACACTCCACAGCTTTGGTGACTGAGCCTTCTTTAGCATATCCCCCACGTCCATGAAATTACCTTCCCCTGGATTTTTTCAGGTATGTTTTCAGGTATCATCTCAGAGCCTTATTGTTTTCCAAGTCTTTCTTGTTCTCTTCATTCAACACTCTTCCTTCCAGCACTTTTGATCAGTGCCCTCTATGCTTTGCTAACATTGTCCACTACATTTATCCTTCCTTGACTCTCTTGTGTCTAATATCTTCCATTATTTAAACTTGTGTACTTGTCTCTGTAAACTACCGAAATACTAAATTTTCTCTACTTTTATCACAACACTATTATTTGTTATATATTTAATTCATATGTAATATTTGTTCACATCCCTTTGTTTATTACTGTACCATTGTACCATTTACTACTCTGTTTACATACTTTGCTTTATCTATTGTTTGTATGTATTTTTGTGATCATTACTTCCTGCTCTGTGTTTTCTGTCTTTCCCATTTATTCTAAACTATACAAATTAAATGTATAATAATTATAAAAATAATAATAATACTTTTGTTGCTGTTGTTGTTTTATGCTTTAAATATGTGGATATTATATTAAAGCAATTTAGTAACTTCTTAGTAAAAGAAAAGAAAATGTCCTCTAAGGGCTTCAGTCTGTAAATTCCTGGCAAAATTGCAGATCCTTTAACACTACATGGAGCTTAAGGGTATTTTGTAGCATTAGTTTATTTGTTTTTGTTTTTCTTTTGACAACTTGTCCGGGAACCAGAGTTTTGGAGAGAAATGCTGAGTATATCCTGGTGTTTTTGTTACTGCTTCCACAAAAACAGAGGAGGACATATTATTACAATCATGTCAATTTACATGGTTTAAATTGTGTACCCATCCCGGCTTCCATCAGCAGTCACAAATTAGATGTTCAGCTGAAGTGGTGAAGGATTGGCACGTCTGAATATTTTGCCCAGTGTAGTGTAGTGTAGAGATGAAGTTAAACCCAGAAAGAAAATCAGCTACTGTGATAGGCACAGCAGATAAAATACATGCAAAAGAGAAATAATAGACTATGTATTACAATGAATAATTCATGTGTCATGCAGTTTCAAAACACAGCCTTATAGTCCCATGATCAAACAATGTTTGCATCACATATTTAACCTTGTCCCACAGTTTACAGATTAATGTGACAGATTTATGATTGGTTAAGTCTTTGAATCTGTTTGTCCATAAACCTAGCATTTATATTCAGTTACCTTGATTTATCTAGACTAAAAGAGCATTCAGGAACATCTCTCCATCCCTTTTTCAACCTTATTCAGTACAGGTCATGGAACGTTCAGGGAATTTTTTTTTTCTTTTTAAAAGAGTACTGAAGAACGCAGCAGGGCTAGACATGTTAAAGTGCTACTTCTTTTGTATGTTGCTTTGAACAAAAATGTCTGCTAAATATCAAGTAAATGCAAATAAATGTGCTTTGATTGAGAGCCCACCAACCAGGGCACCCCCTGTCTTGTACCCTGACTTTCTTCACTACAAGGGCTCACCATGCCCTTGTGCTGAATAACTAGAGACAGAGATGGATCATTTTAGTAGACTGTTATAGCATGGGGCAGGACTGAGGACGCGGGAGCAGGATTCAGGGCAGACAAATGGGATTTATTATCAGAACTTAACAGGGCAAGATACAAAACAGGATTGCAGTGGATCAAAAGGGAGAGGCATTGACAAGACATGAGGCAAGCAACGTCAATGACGAAAAGACAGTAAAGCACTATAAGCAGGACTAACAAGGGATCTATCAAGAGGCAGCTGGAGTGAATCACGATGGCTAGAACAAGAGGCAGGACAAACGATTAGCAAGCATGGCTCATTAGGGCCATACCAGAGAGGAAACAGAAGGGTCAGTGTCATGTCCAGCCCTGCCATAGCAGTCTTTTCCCGGTGTTTCCCACAGGCAGGGCTGCTAATCAGCCACGCCTGCTGCTCATTGATTGTTACCTCGTGTTCTCGCCCCTTGTTAATCAACCACAGGTGCCCCTCGCTTATTCCTATGTGTTCCTCTGTATAAAAGTTCCCGTGTCCTGTGTTTCTTGTCGGTCATTGATGTAGTATGGCGTAGCCTGTCGCGTGTCTGTGTGCATCACTCAGCATGACAATAAAGTCCCCGCATGGGGTTAACCTAAGTTAAAACCATTCCTGTCCTGGGTTATCCTTTCTACCAATGTCATGCCTCACCATCAGCCCCACCAACTTGACAAAATGACCGACCTTCACCACCAACTCCACCTCACTTCTCCAGCTTACCCCATGGTGGAGCTGGATCCATGTGTCCCGCGGTTGCCCGAAAACACGCACCTGATGGACCTCTGCATTTTCCGGTCTGAGACCGAAGTGGCAGTCTCTGGTCTCTGAGTCAGTCCGAGGCCCCCAGCAGGGGCTGACTGCTGACCATGATGAGCGGGGTTCAAAAGGCGCTGAGGACGTTGACGGCGACTCCTCCCTTCGCTCCTCAAGCTTCTTCCAGCCGTTCTTTACCCTCCAGGGGTTGTTCTGGAAGTTTTGGAACAGCACCGGGGTCCCGGATAACCCTGACCTTCAGGCAATGTCTGAAGAGCTGGCTAGGGACTTTGCAACGGTGACCCCAAACTCCCTGCCGCAAGAGATGGCCGCCATTCAGGCGACGATAAGACGATTAGTCATTGCCTGGAAAACGGCAGCCGCCACCGTGGCTCGGACGATCTCGCCACTCGTGGGTCCCGTCGAGCCGCTCCTGCCGCCCGAGGGTCCCGTCAGCCCGCTCCCTCTCCCCGGGGATCCCGTTGAGCCGCTCCCTCTCTCCTGCCTGCCGGCCCGCCGCCATTGCCGAGACAGTTCCAACCTGCTGGCCCGTTGCCGTTGTCCTGACGGCCCCGGCCTGCTCGCCTGCAGCCGTCACCTGCCAGATGGCTCCAGCCGGCCCCTCCGTTCATTCACCGGCGGCCGCCACTGCCCAGAAGGCTCTGACGCACCAGCCTTCGGCCGCAGTTCCTGCTCGCTCGCCTCTCCGCTCGCCCACGAGCGTCTTCCAGCCGGCTCCTCCCTGCTTCCCCGCGGGGTTCTTGTCAACGCCGGCTTGAGCCCTGCCCGGGGGAACCTGCTGCCACGGCCTCCGAGCCCTACTGAGTCCCCGGAGCCCGTCCGGAGCCCCGATCTCTCCAGCCGAGGGGAGATGAGCCTGGAAGATGGTCCTCCAGAGGAGTTGAAGTGGGACCCGTGGGACTTGAATCCCACATTTTTAGCTCCTGCGGCCCCCGGGGGTTCCGTTCAGCAGTGCCTGGGGTGGTCCGGCCGATCACCAGGCCGGTCAATTTCCCGAAGAGGAAGGCGGGGGCACACCTGGCGCAGTGCTCACCCGGCCCCAGCGCCTCCTAGCTCCATTCAAGTGGCCTCCTTGTTGTCCCCTGGTTCCAGTCCCTGTCCCGCAGCCTCTGTCGCCCCCGAGCTCTGTTCCCACGGCCTCCACGTCACCCCCTAGCTCCATTCCCTGTCCCTTGGTCTCCTCGTTGCCCTTCAATCGCCGTCCGGTGGTCTCATCCTTAGCTCCCCGCACTATTCCTACCCGGCCCTTACCTCCTCGATTCCCGAGCTTGTTACCCCAGCATGCTCAGGTGGGCCCTTTGCTCTCCAGTTTCCATCCTCTCTGGTCCCTGCCCTCAGCTCATGGCCCTTTCCCTCAGGGCCAGCTTCATGCCCTGGGGGCTCTACCCCAGGTCCCTCTGCATATCCCTGCCTTCATCCCTCAGGTCATGTCACATGTCCCGGCCACTGCTCCCTGTGGCCCACTTCCGGGCCCCAATCTGTGGGCCCCAATCCCAGTCCCTACCTTTGCTCCCCATGTTCCACCTCTGGTCCCTACCTCTGTTCCAGGGGCCCCATCACTGTTGCCCCTTGGTTCCCAATGTCTGTTCTCTCAGTTGGGGTCTACTTCCTAGTACGTCTTGTTCTCCTTGTTAGTCCTGGTCCAGTTGTGGTCCTTCTGCCTTTCTGTTCTGTCTGGTGCTGTTGTCCTACTTCTCCCACGTGCAGTTTGTCCTAGCCGGTCCCTGTTAATGTTCCCTTGGTCTGTCTCTGTCTGGTCATGTTTGTCTGCCTTTGTTGGCTTCTAGGTAGTGTCACTTGTACGGTCCTGTGTTATGTTCTCAGTGTTCCTTCCCTTGTTCGGTCCAGGTCGTCTGTCAATCCTTGTGACCCCTGGTCCTGTCCCAGTCCCTTCTCGTCCGGTTCATTGTTTTGGTTGGTGCCTCTGTGGTCCCCACTGGTGTCAGTCCTTGTCTAGATGTTTTGGTTCCATTCCCATTGTTTCCCCAGGTCTCCTGTCTGGTGTCTACAGTCCCGTCCTGCCCGGGTTCGATGTCCCTGTCCTTGCACCGTGTCTTGACCCCATGTGCTCGTTGTGTCCTTGGCTCCCCATTCTCCCCCTGGATCCAGCTGGCGCACCCGGAGTGTGCGCCATTGGGGGGGGAGGGGGTTCTGTCATGTCCAGCCCTGCCCAAGCAGTCTTTTCCCGGTGTTTCCCACAGGCAGGGCTGCTAATCAGCCATGCCTGCTGCTCGTTGATTGTTACCTCATGTTCTCACCCCTTGTTAATCAACCACAAGTGCCCCTCGTTTATTCCTATGTGTTCCTCTGTATAAAAGTTCCCGTGTCCTGTGTTTCTTGTCACTCATTGTTGTAGTATGGCGTAGCCTGTCGCGTGTCTGTGCACTTCTCTGCATGACAAAGTCCCCGCACGGGGTTTACCTACGTTAAAACTGTTCCTGTCCTGGGCTATCCTTTATACCAACGTCATGCCTCACCGTCAGCCCCACCAACGTGACAGTCAGGCAGGGCAGGACATGACAAAGACTAAATATTTTATTAAAGATCTGACTAATCTTTGGTTAACTGGAATATGCCACACTTAAAAAAATATTGGAAAAATGTTGGAAACCTTGAAATCTGCTGAAAATATTTGAAGTAAATCTATCTCACTAAATAGTTGAAGTTGCCTCAATGCAAACAATTTATTCAGTTCAACCTGTGAAAGAGAGGTTCAACTATAAACATAAAGTTCTGTTTCAATGAACAAACTAATAATTTTCAACTATTGAAATGAGAACAAACACATTGAATGAACGACAGCTTGTATTTTTTCAGTGCATGTATTTTTTATAGTTGTTCCTCATTCTGCCCTTGTACATAGAAAATGAAAAATCTCAGGTGCCATACTGTGATGAAAAGTACTGTGGAATTTGTACTGTTTTGTGATCTTGCAGGTGAGGTAGCAGTGTTAAAACTGAACTAGCTTTCTGGTATAATGAAAATGCTATTAGGGCAGTGGGGCCACTACTGCACCTTTCACCTTCTCTTTGGTGGGTGATGGGGCAAATATACTATGCAAAAGTCAGCATAGGCAGTCAAAGATAATTTTTAAAGCTAATTGTTTGGGTAGTAACTGTATGTTCGCTCAAAAAACACAATTTAACATTGCAAATTAATTAAATGATAATTTACTGATCCCAGTGGGGAAATTCTCTTTTCACCTGCTTCATTTGGCTCTCCATGACACTTGTAGGTGAGAGCAAGGTTGGCAGTGAAGGGCAGTCACCATAGTGTTGGGGATTAAGGGCCTTGCTCAAGGGCCCAAAGATTCTGCCAAGGTATGGCTAATATGAGCAGTCTTCTGATCACAGGCACAGAGGCTCCACCCTGGATTGTGACTGTAGGAGACCCAGCTCATCACTCACCAGGACATTTCTGCTTTAGGGCAGATGCCTGGGATCATATACGATGCAACCAAGAAGGAAGGCTCTTACATCGCAGAGCACATACTGAGCTTGGACCATGAGTGCACAGGTCTGCTCATGAGAAAAGCCCTCCATGGCCTTTCATGTCAACTCAGTGAATTATTTCACACCAAGGAGGCCCTGAAGTCTTTGATGTGATGGACCAACTTTGTCTTTGTTTCAAGAGCTTCTATGCAGATGACTGTCAGCTCCCATGACAATGCCGCCACATCACCATGTCAGCTGCAGCGGACAATCTTTTGAAAAATAAAAGATGCAAAAGCCCCCTGACAGGGACATGAGTGCCTTTTTAACCCTGAAAGAGGCGATCCAGTTATGTCTTGTAATCTTTAAAAACATAATGTTGTTTTTCAGTCATATCAGACAGAAAAATATTCCAGGAATTTAAATTAGGGCGTGCTATGCCTGTGACCAAAATACCATAGATGCTAACACAGAGGAAGTGCCTAGACCTGGAGATACTGAATCCAGGTTCTATAACATGAGGGCAACGATATTTAATCAGGGTTCGGTCTCAGTGGTGGTGGATACCCAGTGTAATTTGTGCAAACCTACCTTTGGTTCATCGATCTAATTTGGGTGTTTCAGATTCATGTTTTCAATATTTCTGAAATGTGTCCATAGTTTGCCAGCATGTCAGTTCCTGATTTCTTGTTTTCAAACGTTCTAGTCCCATGTGCTCAAAAATCATCTACAAATGAGTCCTCCATGCCAACAGCCTAAAAATCATATATCGGCAGCAGTTTCAAAGACTATTTGAAGGAATACCTGGATTTTGGCATGGATTTCAACCAGCAACTGTTTGCTCACAAGCACAGTGTCCTAACCAACTGAGGCACACACCTCCACACATCTAAATTTGGATTGGACTTGTTGGTCCAACCCACAAATGCTCAATACATACATGGCTGTCTACATGATGCAATTGAAAATGGGATCAGACCCTATGACCTTCTTCCATTGCTCCAAGGTCAGACTCTTGCGTGCTTCTTGTAGGTGATTTCTATGGAGGACAGGGGTCAGCATAGGCACACTGACTGACCTGCAGCTATGTGACCCCATATGAAACAGGGCTCGATTCCCTGTGTGCTGTGATCATCATCAAAATTATCTGCCATTTGTGGCATATTAGACCTTCTTTCGGTTTGTACCAGATATCACAGCCTTCATTCACATCCCTGACCGACGAGTCCTGGCTGCCCAACACCCTGTCGGCGTATCATGGTTTTTCACTTCTCGGACCACTCTCAGCAGATACTCACCACGGCTGACCGTGAGCAGCCCACAAACAATTTTGGGGATGCTCCGACCCAGTCATCTGGCCGTAATGATTTGGCCCTTGTCAAAGTCACTCAAATCTTTATTCCTGTCCATTTCTTCTGCATTCAACAAGTTAATAAAATCAAATCTTACGGTCAAACTTGCATTAAAGTTCAGAGTAATTCTTGCACTTTGTATGAGGTATGAGTAGACAACATCTTTACAAGTATTATTTTGTGCTTTTGCACCTATATATAGTGAAGATCATGCTGGTAAACAACCAATTGACATTCAATGAAAAATGAAAGGGCAAATCGACAGCTCAGTGTGTAAAGCTGACTGATATCAAGCAGATATTGGGCTGTAACATTTATGACTACTTATAAGGTCCTCAAAATGTGGACTGAGGCAATTGAAAATCCCAAACAACCCAAATCCTGCAATATTCTGAAAGAAAACTTTTGCTTTAGAAAACATTGCAATCAATGTTTTGAGAATACACAGCATATACTGTGCTGAATGAATATGATATAATTTGAAGCTTCATCGTTGACCAAACTGAAATACATTAGGATGACCTTTGTCATTAATTCTGTAATGTACGACAATCAACTGTTAGATGTGCTTAGAGGTGTGTTTTCAGTGAATGTGAGTTAAGAGAGAAAGCAGTAAAGATATGCAGCATTTGGATCTGTTCCACCAGTCCCAGGGGTCATCTATGCGGAAACAAAAGGAATGACAATTGAAGGCAATCCAGTCAAACATACTGAGTCTCTGCTTGAAAGGCTGAGCACTATACAGTATGTGCACCAGCGAAGATGAGAGACTGAAAAAGTTTCATTTGTACAACCCCATTTCCAAAAAAGTTGGGATGCTGTGTAAAATGTAAATAAAAACAGAATGCAATGATTTGCAAGTCATGTGAACCCATATTTAATTGAAAACAGAACAAAGACAACATATCAGATTGAGAATTTTTATTGTTTTATGACAAATATATCCTCAATTTGAATTTGATGCCAGCAACACATTTCAAAAAAGTTGGGACAGGGGCATGTTTACCACTGTGTTGCATCACCTCTTCTTTTAACAACACGCTGTAACTGTTTGGAAGCTGAGGAGACCAGTTGCTGGAGTTTTGAAAGGGAAATGTTGTCTCATTCTTGCCTGATATAGGATTTCAACTGCTCAACAGTTCAGGGTCTGCATTGTCATGTTTTTCAGTTTGTGATGTGCCAATATGAAAATAACTTTACATTACTCAAAACAAGGTCATTGTAAATGCTTCACATTTTATTATAATGAGGCTGTGAGGTCTTACTAAACACTGTCATCCTCATGACATGCTCCAGTGTAGAATATTCATAGTTTAGTTGTGAGAATAATTACTGCGTATCACTCTTTGTGTTAGGAGGGTGTGTCACTTCCTAGAAGGTTGCTAGAGAAATCACCTCACTGTTGGGGCCTTGAGCAAGGTCCTTAATGCCAACTACTCCAGGGGTGTCAGATAAATGGTTGACCCCAGACATTGACCTTACCTGTATGTCTGTATGTGTGTCTCATGGGAGAACAAAACTGGATCTGCAAAAAGTGAAATTTTGTTCTACTTGCTGCCTGTACAATGATAATCCTTGAATTTTCTCAGATTGCTGGGTAATAGCTTAGAATCAGGCTCTCTCCACAACTGACTATTTTTTCATTTCATAGAAAAACACAGAAAACAGACAGTGTCGGGTCATTTTCTCACCTCTTTCAGGTCCTGCCTGACTTGTATCTACAGAAGAGAGAGATGAAGTCAAAAGCCCACCTCTGTAGAGCTCACAGCTATACACTCCAGAAAATGAACGAGAGACACTGCACTTTTTGTATTGTGAGTTCTGACAGGAATGAGATGTCACCTATATGGATCGGCACACACATACAATTCTTCAAATGGGAAAGGTGTGATCACACATAGGTCTCTGCATCAGGCTGTGTGCAAGTAGCTGTAGTCCACTTTTTATGTGTTTACTAGAGACCAACAACTTACACCAATGTATATAAACCATATGAACATATAATTTTGTTATAAATTCCTGATTCGAGAAAAGAATGCTTTGTAAACTACTCATGAACATCAGGAAGACAATAATACTAGGATCTTCAAACACCAGAAAAGGTGGACAGTTAGATTTCCATCATATCTGTTTTGGTTACAAAGTGTTTTAAAAATATGTACTTTAAACACAACTCTGCAGCATTGTAATGATGAGGAGACCAAAACCAAATGCAAAGCAAGACATCTTGACATCTTTAAAGATACAACTCACACTTATAGTCAAAAACCAAAAAACAGTGATCAAAACCAGGCAGACTAATAGACTGCGAGATGTAATCCAAAACTGGAATTGATAAACAAAAACTAGTGAGAAAACAGGCAGACAAAAAAGATTCTAAACGAAATTTAGAGTCAAAATCAATAATTAAAAACAAGCTAGTGAAGAGGCAATCGAGCAAAGCAGAGAATGTAATGACAACAAATGCACAATGCCTCACAAATGTTCAAAGGCAGAAAGAGAGTAAATGTATGCATTGAATAATTAGGGACAGGCAGTCTCAATATAATAAGGTGAGGCAGGGTACAGGAGAGCTGAGCTGGGCGTAGTAGAAGTGTTCTGCTGGATGTTGAATCTGGACTGACATATTGTGCAAGAACCTCAAACACTGCCCATATGTACATATCTAGGTACTAGACTGTTCTATCTAGACTGTTAGACTATAATTGGCCAACATTAAACTCAGCCATATCTCTATCCCAGAACTGTTCTGTCACAACCTGCAAAAGTAACTAATTACACGAAGTCCGAGTTCAGCTTTCTCTGGGATGTAAATTGGCTTGACAGTGCTTGCCAACTGCGGTGTCCAGGCTCCTAGAGAATCAGGTTAATTACTTTTAGTTTGCTTCTTTTACTTTTGTACAATTTCATTCTCTGTCTAAATAGATAAGCTGCTTCATAAAATAAAGGTTAAATGACCCAGCTAGAATAAGCACGCAAATACCCCACAAGCACACTGATGGTGACCATCAAAAACGTTTGAATTTTTAGTCTGTAGGATTTTATTAATTTATTAATTTATTAAAACACATCGTTGTAATTATTATATATAAATTAAGTCACATTCTTTTAATTAGAAGCACTTTTACATTAGGATGGGGACAAACACATATTTGCTCCATTTCGGCTTTAACTATGTGACCACTCCATCCTTTTTTTAATCAGGATCCTTTCTCTGGGTTGGACAGAACAGGGTCTCCGTTCACAGTTCAGTTCATATTACTCCCGACAGGCGTGAGAATGGTGGCCAGGCAGCCACACAGGACTTCAGAATAAATTCAAAGGCTGAAATCATGACAATTTCCTCAGGAACTCACTTGTCAAAATAAATATATTTCATGTCATCTAACATTGTGGCCGCTTTCATTTTCAGCTAGCTTACTTAAAGCTTCCTTTCACGTTCCCAATCTGCTATTATTTGTATGTAGAGACTCACACAAACACAACAGGAAACAGTCATACAATCAAAATATAATATCATCAGTCAGAAAGAGAGTGGATGTATTGGTCACTGAGAGTCATACCTGTCCCATACATCATTCAGATTCAGGAGTGTGTATCAGTTGAAATGATGCTTTATTTGCACAAGTATATCAGAATGCTTCAGTTTTCGTATATCCCATCTTGCTCTCCTTTAAGACACACATACACAGGTGATAGGGACACTTGAAGTCAGAGTACAGGGTCAGCCATTTAGCTAGCAGAATTTTTTGAGTGGTTAATGGCCTTGGTCAAGGAAATGTGACTGTGCTGCCAAGGACAGGCTTCAAACTCCTAATCTTCCTGATCATAGGCACAGCGGCCTAACCTACTAAGCCACACACTACCCACCATAGGGGCATTATTCTGCAGCTCCTGACTCTAACAGAACACAAAAAGCCTGACCTGTAGCCATCGTTCATCTCCAATTTTGTCAGTACAAAGGTCACTGGCTGTTTTTCCTTTTTCTAAAATATAGATCTTTTATATTGCAACGACATTTACATGGTGGGTCATGAGTTTAATAATAAAAAGGAAGGAGCTCTTTATAAGAAGGAATGAATTTTCCACATTTATTAACAGAGATAAGAGCAGCAGCACAGTCAGGGATGTTGACAAATCACTCACATTTGGGGTAGACTCTAATGAAAACATGCAGCTACGGTAAAACATTAAATGGTTACAACACTTATTACCTACAACATTAATACACGATTACACATCATGACATTGACATTTACATATTGCAAATAATCATAGCTTGCCACAAGGCATGCTTGTAACCAGGATAATTCGTTATTACTATTAAGTGCTGTGGTGCCAAGATGTTACTCTGGCTTGACCAATAAATGTTTTGGTTCAATAAAAAAAGCATCAATAATGTCAACCTGACAGAAGAACACCATCATCTTGTGCGGCTGGGCCACATGACCTGAAATATACCCTAGATGCCTGCAATCATAGCATCATGTCTGCCAACATTTTCTGTCCGTTATTCTTCTTACTGTCTGATATCATCTGATCTATTTTGTTAAGGTTTCATCTGTTCTCCTTTCTCATACATATGTATGCAAATAAAATTTTATTTATATCACAGGAGATTCTACTTTTACTAGAGCAATTCAGGTTAAGTACCAGCTCAAGCACATAACAGTAGAGCCTCTCCAGAGACTTGATCCAGCAACATTACTTATATATGTGGTTTCACCTTTTATATTCCTTGTTGAAGGTGAAGAACTTTGTGGCAATCTGCCCTATAAAAGTAATTTGAATTTATTGAATAACCAATTGACTAGAGAATAGGCCTCTTAAAAATGGTAAATAACTGACTGTCTCTATCAGCATTAAGAGACTGTTAACATTAGACTTGTGAGTAACTGATATCCCCAAATGCAATCAGTGATAGGCTTAGGGCTTTCACTACATTTGCTGTATTTGACAGCTCTACACTTTTTTACGGTACTCTGATTCATAATTTAACTTGCCAGCATGGAGAGAACTAAGCTTTCACAAATCATGTGTGCCATACAAACATTTTTTCTTAGTACAACTGTCTGGAAATATGGGAAGGTACAAAAACAAAAGTCACCAGCCATAGGTAATATTTTTTGTGGCAGTAAGAACATAGCTCCTGCACTCGTGCTCACACAGCCTCTATATTCATATGTCACATTGGCACTATGCTCACATGGACGCATGTCACTGCTCCTTTACTCCTGAACACATTCTGACACCCTATTGGGCTTGTACTGTCAAGCACAAAACCTACAGAGCTTAAGCTGTAAGTAGAGTGTTTACTGCAGAAAGACAAGAAGATCCTTCCCTACTTGCTTCATGACCAATATGGCTTATAGCAGACATTTGTGGAGTTACTAAACTCAGACTGCAATGTTAGGGCATAATTCCCACATATAAACATGAATATGTAAGCTGTCAGCTTTTTATGGTGAAAATATTTGTGAATAAGCCTTTTAATTACACTACTAAATAAGTTTATATATAGACAGGTAGTAGAGAAAGCAAACTTTCATTTGACTGAGGATATGAAGCAGTAGGGGAAGAAAGTGCAATACACTAGAATAGTGTTTCCCAATCCGGTCCTCGGGGACCTACAGCCAGTCCATGTTTTTGCTCCCCTCCAAGCTCCCTGCCAGACAGTCCACATTTTAGCTCCAAGTAAGGAACCATGGATGGAGCAAAAACATGGACTGTCTGTGGGTCCCCAAGCACCATATTTGGAAAAACTGCACTAGAATACCTTAGACAGTTTAGTCAGTAATAGAACGTAAACAATGTAATTTGTAAGGAGGTCAAATTCTGTGTATAGAGAGCATTGGCGTACATTTATCTGGACTGGTGTGGTATCTCACTCCCACGCATTCATCGAAAGCAGGGATGGCATTGCTAGCTTACACTGGCCTTGGCAACAGGTATGCAAATGGAGCTGGAACGTGTTAAATCTCCTTCCCATTACAACTCTCTTCACGTAGTTGTCTTCAGATTTCAATAAGAACAATGTGAGGAAGTAGCAAGGCCACATAAGGCAATATATACGTCTTTGCACATGATGAGAAGGCAGCTTAATGGTGTAAGAAGCCACCCACTGGCCCAACAACAGAATCCAATTTGGCAGCCAAAGACATTGAACACATGTAAATCGTTTTGTGTGCTTCAGAAAAAAAAATTATTTAAACTTCAGATCCAACTAAATTAAATATAATGCCGACTTATATTAATTTTGGGGCTATTTTAGAACACTTCAACTAAGATCTCTAGTTAATTTAGGGTTATTCTGATTACTTCCAGCCTCTTATTTTTAATTAAGCTCATTCATCCTGTGATTTCGCACACATTTTGCTTTTGGCTGATTAAGCTATATCTCTAATGTCAGGGTCTGTACCGTCTGACCCCGCCTTCTGTGACCCTTCCACGTTCGGCCAGCAGGCATTGCTGGCCATTCTGCCATTTTGCCTTTTCCCTCCTCTGTCTTAGTTCCTAGTGTTCCCTATTGTGTGTTCCTAGTAACCTGGACTGCCGCACAGTGTAGTGGCCTGAGTGTGTGGCTTAGTCTGTAAACCTGGGGGTTGTGGGTTTGAGGCTGGCAAATCCCAACCTTGCCTCTTCTGGATTTTTTTGTTTTACTTCCATCCTCAGTGTTTGTAGTTTTCGTTTTTCTAGTTTTTATTTTCTGTCATAGTCCTCCCATCCATGGTCCACCCTCCTTCTGTTAGGTTCTTGTTTTTTTACACTACTTGTATTTTGTATTAGCCTTGCATTTCCAGGGTTTGATTAATGTTTTCTAATTTGTTAGCCTTCCTAGTTCTGTGATCGCTGGATGTTCATTAGTTTCACCTGTCGCTTGTATTCTGTGTTCATTTGATTGGTTGTTAGGTTAATCCTTCTCTCCTGTGCCCTTGTTAGCTAAGTCTGGTTTATGTATTTAAGTTCTTGTCTTAGTTCATTTTCCCAGTTGGTCATTATGCCATAATGTGTCTTTGTTATGCTGTTCCCTATGGTGTGCTGGGCCCCATTTGTGGTATCCTATGATTTCTTGTAGTTAACTTTCCCTGGTTGCTTTTGACCCCTTGTGGCCCTTTTATTTTGTGCTTTCCCCAGTGTTCAGTTCCCTAATAAACCCCTGTTGTCTAGTGAGCCGCCAGTGGATTGTCACCTTTTCCTGCCTGTGCCATGCCACACTGCTGTGACACACTAACACCTCTGTGTTTCAATCTTTGGTGAACTGCAGATGGATCCAGTCAAGGCTACAGTAGCATCGGACTGGCCCGTCCCAAAAACTAAGGAGTTGCAATGGCTTTTTTGCTTCTACAACTTATACTGCAGTTTCATCAAGCACTTCAGCTCTGTGGCAGCTTCCCTCACATTAACAAGCACTCCAGCTGATCACTTGGACCTCTAAAGTCGAGGCTTCTTTCCAACAACTGAAACAAGCCTTTGTGTAGCCACCAATCCTGTCGGTTGCGGTTTACCTGCACTATTATGTGGGTACCCAGGAACTGCTAGCCATAGAACTCTTCTCTGGAAGAATGGAGGCATTAGCTTGAACGTGCGAACCACCCCTTCCAAGTGTTGTCTGACCACATGAACTTGGAGTACAAAGCCTTCAGCAAGTCCAGTGGGCCATGTTTTTTTTTTTTTGGCTGTTTTAGCTTTATGATCAAATACCTCCCTGGAGTGAAGAATTAGACAGCTGGTGGTCTGAGTCAAACAAGGTTGGCCCTTTCACACCAGGGCTGGTGCCTGCGCCGAGCCTAAATTCTAGGCCAGGCGATGCATCCAATAAATCCTGCTTTGTTACAGCAAAGAAAATACGACTCACACGCTATCTCGCTTGAAATGTCAGTGACTTAATTGAAATTTACCTATCGTGTCTTTCGTGTGCTTATTTTAACGCCGTGAAGAACATACAAATGGACAGGAGCATCACTTTATATTATTCCACGTGAAAGATTTACATATTGTAGCGCTGGAGACATTGTGGGACAGCATGGCATATTGGACTAGCGCCAATCTCGTAAATAGTTCATTGCCATGCATTGTAATGTCTTGTTGTATTCTAATATCATGTGTAATGTTAATTGTTGTGCACTGTATGTGTATGTGCTCACCATGTGGGTTAGGAGTAAGCGGGGCGATGGGCATGGTGGGCAGTGTGGGTGCGTTAGTAGTGTGACTGGCACTGGTGTAATAGACTTTTTGGACTAACACCTTTGCTTCAGTTGATCACTTCCTGTCAAAGTAGTCCATTAATGCATAATTCGCAGCAGTTCCTTCAGCGTCCCGTACTTATTTTATGTTCATTTGCGCTGATTTGACAATAAATTACTGTGTATTTTAACCTTTGTATGCTAACTCGTACTTCAGGTGTGTTGTAAAGGTTAAAATGAATGGTAATTTGTCATAGCAGCGCAAATGCACATAAAATAAGTATGCATTTGCGCTATTAGAACAATCGATTGCTGCACGAATCACTTTTAAAGGTGAATGCATACATGCGTAATGAGAATCCCCGCGTATTAGTATGCAAGACTAGTAGTTCATCCATGAATGCATCTCCGATTGCCACATAAACGGTAGTTCGTGTTGGACCACTGACGTGCAATAATAAGTCGTTGGCAGACGTACTCATATGACTCGCGGGACACTGAAATTTTGAATAAACTGTATTAGGTCAAACCTAGGAACAACAACTTATAAAGCTAAAAATAATGTAAGCATTTGCAGTAAATTCAAAGTCTTGCGTTCATCGCATCTCGCACGGTCCTCCATTTTTGTCTTCACTTCCGAAACGCTACCCCTCCCACAGTATTACTCGCACAATGATGTCATTGTTCTACTCTTTCGGTACCAAGTGCGGTGTGAATGCAAGACGGTATTTGGTGGGGCCGATGTCAGTTTCAGCCCAGCTCCGGCTGAGCACTGGCACCAGCAACGGCTCCAGCGAGGGCTAAGTGTGAAAGGGGTAACGCACTACCTTTTTCGATGGACACCATATTTCCACCTATTTTGTCATGCCAAGCAGATGGGAGTGGGAGGAAGAGATCACGCACTGCTGCAAGACCCAGCTCTGTTGGACACACCTGCTAATAAGGAATATGTGCCTGCTTCCATGCAACCCCAGCTCATTCAGTGGGCACATACCTTGTTGAGCTTCAGACACCCAGGAAGCTAAAAGACTACAGACTTGGTGAGTCATTGTTTCTGTTGGCAGTTGCTGGAAGCTGATATTAATGTCTGTTTCCCCTGCCCTATCTGTGCCCAATCCAAGATCTGATAAGCACTCCCATCTGGCCAACTTCACCCGCTGGCAGCCCCTCAACATCCATAGTCCCACATCTTGATGGATTTCATCACCCACTTGCCCAATCCTAGGATTCAACCATAATCCTAGTTATCATCAATCGCTACTCGAAGATAAACTGTCTGGTCCCTCTGGCTAAGTTGCATTCAGCACTGGAAGAGGTGGTCTTCTATCATGTTTTCCGAGTGTACAGATTGCTTGAAGACATCATATGTACAACAACTGTTTACAGTTTACAACTTGGTTTTTGTGTATCACTTTGCAAAAGGATGGGCATCTCCCTAAATCTGTCCTCAGACCATCACCCCGAGACAAATGGACAATGTGAAAGACTTAATCCAGAAATAGGGTAGTTTTTGTAATCGTACCGCTCGAACAATCAGACTAGATCCAGTCACTGCCGTAGACCAAGTATACCCAGAACACAGTGGGCCATGATTCTCTGAAACTTAACCCATTCCGGTGTGTTTTATGCTGTCAACCCCCACTCTTCCCTTGGGAGGTGGAGCCCAGCAATGTACTGGCAATTAGTTTTAAAGAAATGGGAAGGTCTGAAAGACAGCGTGTGTGCAAATTGTCACAAGTCAGAAAATGGGAGCTGATCATCACCACCACCACGCTCCACTTTTCCAGCCTGGGCAAAGAGTGTGAGCATCCACCTGAGACATCTAACTCCAGCTTCCAACCTCAAAAGTTGCCCTCGTGATACATCAGTCCATTTAAAATATTACACCGGAACAACCTGCTCACTAATCACCTCCAGTTGCCTGGTCAGTACTGCATCTCCCTGGGACGTCATGTCTCTTGCTTAAACCTGTTCGCAACAGCCCGGTGCCCCCCCTGCTTGATCTTAATGGGACCCCAGTGTACATGGTCTGCACCATCCTGGACTCTCATTGGCATAACATCGACTGGGAGGGGTATGGTCCAGAAGAGCAATGTTGGGTACAGGCCCTGGACATTTTTGACTTCATTGATGCTGGACATCCACCAGCAGCATCTGGATTGCCCTGTGCAGCAACTATGGGGCATCCTCCTAAATGACGATCTTTAGCACCAGGAGTCACTCATAGGGAGGGGGGTTATTGTGAGGTTGGACTCTGATCCTGTATCACAGCCATACCACTACACCTGATCTTCCTCACCAGAATGCTGACAGCTATGTGTTAAATGAAGTTTGTTTTGTTAATTGCTGATCCCATTCAACTGGTCTAGCTAGTTTCCTCAGTGCAAGGAATTGATGACTGTCCAATTGCAGAGCATCTTTGTTCCATACTTTGTCCTGCGTGCTTGTTGCTCCTTTGGTGTGGTTTAGCCAATGTGTTTATCCTGTTTCTTTGTCCAATGCAGGTGCATCCTGACCTGTGTGTGTGTGTGTGTGTGTGTGTGTGTGTGTGTGTACGTACACTACTACTCCTGTCTGCACAGGTGCCTGCCTTACCCTTCACCCCCTGGACAGACCCTCTGGCTACCCAACCTTTGCTTCCACCCCTGACCATGACTCTTGTTTGCTGTTCTAGTTTTGTTTTCACTCTGCGTGTGGGTTCCCTGTCCATGAGGGATCCTGTTACAATATCCATGGAAACAATATGATACCATTTTTATGTTGATCCAGGGACTGCAGGTCAGCTGGTTTGGTCAATTCAACTCATTGGGTCCAGTTTAACTGATTGATTTAGCACAGAAACTGCAAAGATATAATGTAAGCTTGTTTGATTCAAGTCAGCTCAGGGACACTGTTTCAGTATACCTAACTAATTCAACTCAGAGGCTCAGCTTGTTTGATTACACAGTACCATGTGGCAAGCTCTGGCTACAGTGTGCGCCAACTTGGATCCTATCAGAAAACCCAGACTGAATGATAGGTGTTTCCATTGAATAAACTAATCATTTCCTGGAATTTACAATTTCACTTTCTTGAGGATATGCCTGTGGATTAATGGAGAACTGCATCCCATGACAGTCTGCTTGAATATTACCAACAGTATGGTTAGGTTTATTTTTACACTAAGGTTGCATGAGTCTTCCAATGAGGGAAGATTTCCTTAACTTTCAATATTTTCGTAATGATATTATTTGCTATTTTAAGATTAAGACCATTCTATCAGTTGCACTGAGACTATTCAAATGTGACCAAACATGAATGTGTACACCAGTTACTTTCACATGAAACTGTTTCGCACATATAACCATACTTTGCGGACTTTGTATGACTTGGGTCAAGGTACAAATGGGCAAGATGAGTGAGGGAAAGGAAAGGTATATGAGAGCCTGCCTCTTGGCTCTTGCTCAGTCGGGGTTGAGGTCCACCAGGTGTATAAGCCCAATCTCAAGTTAGTGTGTGTATGAGCCCAGTTTCATCAGAGCTGACTTAACAGACCCCCCCCGGGGAGTGAAAAACAGGCCAGACTAAAACCCCAGAAGGAGTCCAGGATCACATATTCCTGAAGTGGAAAAAAGATTTGGGACTGATGGAAAGACCTGATGGAATGATTTCATATTTTAAGTGAAACAGGCACAGAAATGGTGTCATGTTGCTATGGCACAACTGCAAGTATGACAGAATCCTTTCAGAATCAGAATCGGGTTATCAGAATAAACTTTAATCACCAAGTAAAGACCAAATACAAGGAACTTGTTTTGGTTTAACTGGTCATATTAAAACAAAAATAAACTAAGCTTAAAAATAACACAAAAGAGTATTACCAATGAGCAATAGATTGATTAGCTGCATAAGTTCACTTTCAAAAGGAATTTATCTTGGCATGGTGCTTGCAGTGACATATAACAACCAAGGAACAGTACAGAACAGAGAACACTGAAACACAAAACATGTAGTGCGGTACAATAAACCAGGAGAGTTCTGGAATTACTTTATGAAATGCTGAGCTGAGGTCAACAAACAGTATCTGAATGTAGGATCCAGGGTGATCTAGGTCCTGCAGGATGTTATGAAGACCCTTATTGATTGTATCATCTGCAGACCAATTGGTCCTGTTAGCAAACTGAAGGGCAACCAAGCATCTGCGATTGTTTTGTGTTGAGACAGTACTGAAGTCTTCCTTAGGTCTTAATAGGCACAGAGGTCAGAGCAGCTAGTCTGTAGTCATTTAGACTGGTGATTTTCACATGTTTGGCTACTGGGATAATGGTGCTTTTGAAGCAAGAGGAGATTGAATTAAATAAGTCAGCGAACACTGGTGCCAGTTGATTTGTAGTGTTTCAGGGATACAGGGGAGACAGAATGCGGGTCCAGGGCATTTATGGTTTTTTGTCTCTTGAACAATGTATTGACATCCTGTTCACAGACCGCTAGAGCTGGTGGGGGGCAGACAGTGAAATATTAATAATAGGGGGAGGGGGAATTCTGGGTTAACTAAAGCCTTTCATATCTATAGCAAAATCTGTGTAGGTCATCAGGCCATCAACAGAGTGGGTGTTTTGCGACTTCCCACAGGGATTGTAGGTTGTTGGCTGAGAACTATATTTTCAGCTTTTACTGGTACTTATGCTTGGCTGCTCTGATTCCCATCTCCAGTCTCCAGTCCTTCTCTAGTATTTGTCAGTCTTTAAGAGGTCATTATCTCCACTCTTAAAGGTTCCCTCTTTTGTCCTGTGAAGCCGCCTGAATTCTCCTGTAAACCATAGCTTATTGTTGTCGTAAATAACCCAGGACCTTGAGGGAATACAGTAGTCCACACAATAGCTGATCTATGATGTCACAGTGTCTCAGTGAAAAGCTGCTGAAGGCTTTAAATCTCTTAATAGTCTTATTGATGGATGAGCCATGACTTCAAGCTTTTATTGAGGCTATAACAATCTGCTATAGCTGTCATTGTTTGTGTAACTATGAGTCAGCTAAAATAATAATGATAGAACCCTGTCTTGCAGATGGAAAAATTGATGTGTAGGACTGCTGATTATTGCATTCATGGTTTACCTAGCTTGGCCATTGATTATGCAGGCACTGACTCACAATTCTGTTCAATTACAGTTGGCAGGGATGAATGCAGGCCTGTTGGGAGGAGGCATTATACCATCTTCTTGCTGTTGGGGGAAAAGAGTCCCAGTAGCACTTCTTGGCACATTGTGGTGGGATAAGCATTATAAAGAGATAAGCAACAGGGTCATAATGGTCAACGCCTTTGCCATCTTCCATCTTTTAGCACCTGCCTCTGGGGTGTCCAGGGTCAGCTCTTTAATAAGCTAGCCCCTTGGGCCAAATTGTTGTCATTTAAAAAAATTACTTTGGCTAATATGGAATGTTAGAAGTGTTTCCCAATACAGTCATCAGGGATCCACAGACAGCCCACGTTTTTTCTTCTTCCCAGCTACCTACCAGGAGCTGGGAGGGAGCAAAAATGTGGACTGTCTGGCAGGGAGCTGGGAGGGAGCAAAAACTAGAACTGTCTGTGGGTCTCTGAGGACCGGGTTGAGAAACACTGTGTTAGAAAATTCACATTAGCTTTCTGCACACAATGAAAGACTATAGCCTTCCCAAAAAGAACAGAGTGCTCAATTCATTCTTGTACAGAGCATCTATGTTGTCCATTTAGTCCAATCAGATTTTGCTGTAGCTCTCCTGGTATTTGTATAGCCATCCACCTCGGCTTCCCATAGGCTGTCTGGCACGATGGATGTCCACCATGAGCTGTTTTGTCTTACTGATGTTGAGGTATAGCAAAGTCTTATTGCACCACATGGTAAAGTTCTGGATATGCCTCCTGTACTCCTGTTCATCTACATTTTCAATGTACTCGTAATAGTGGAATTATCACAGAATATTTGTGGGTGGCACAGCTTGGAGTTGTACTTGAAGTTTGTTGAACAGAAGGGCAGACAAGATTGTTTCCTGCTGTGTTACTGTGTTGCTCACCACTATCTCCAACATACAGTCCCAGAGCATCACAAACTGTTTTCTGCTTGCTATGTAGTCCATGATTCAGGACACTGTTGAGGCACCAGCCTGCATTTCCTGGGGCTTGTTCCCAAATTGGAGAGGCTGTATTAATATTGAAAGCACTGGAGTCCAGTCTCTCTATGTGCATCATCTACCCCCCCTATTACTGCAGAGGGTCCGGGTTATCCTTGATTGAAGGTCTCTTACTGACGTCATTGCCATCTTCTACAGCATCTTATCAGGTGTGTCTATCAGATACAGAACAATTTGGTGAAACTGACTAGTTACAATTAGTAACATACGCAGTAGGTATGTCGATATGTGCGTCATTTTCCTCCTGGAATAGACTCTACCCTGTACTAGATAAGCATGGAAGATGGATGTTATGCAACGCAATGCATTCAACAGCCATGCAGTAAATGGGACTGGGAAAATAGGTCCACAAGAAATACTTCAGTGTGTGCAGTTTCACTGCAATACATTTGTATAGATTAGATTCCAGCAGTGGACAGCATGAACCCTGGTAACAATGTGTCAGCTAGCATGCTTTGCTTGCTATTTAATGGAATTAAACTAAACACAAGGTAACAGAAAAAGAGGCAAGAGCTCATTGTCTCTGGGTCACACATAGCTAATATTGTACTGCTTTCTGTCAATGCAATCAACATATTCAATATTCTTAGAGCTGTATTATATAGCTGTCATATCCACACAATGCATATCTGTTCATTTCTTTTGTCAGTGAAATAAAAATAATATATATTATTGTCTCTTGCTATCCAGCCCAAAAAACAAATCGCCACAAAACTGTTTATGTCATTAAGAATGGGTCATACTAAATCACTGCCTGTGGAAGCCTACACTCTACTTCCAAAATCAAACTGATCTGAACTTACAGGTTGACCTGTGGAGAGACAAGATGATCGGGTGCCTGTTCACTGATGCCGACAGTGTCATTAACATGTTATGAGACTGCGCTGTTAGAAAGCACCTGCTTCTGAACAAGACAGGCAGTGATGCTACATTCTTAGATACAAGCTTGTGCCCAGTTTGGAGAAAATGTCAAAACAGAAACAGCATCCTGGGAAAAACAGCCTCGGTCTGTGTCTCAGGTAATTGGCGGACGGAGGGTATTTGTAACATAACACAGTGTTAGTCACCTCAGCGCCTCTTTGGGGGTCAGCAGTTGTCAGCTGTTATAATTTTGAGCAGCGGAATAAATGACAGGGATGCAATAAATGACACACCTTCCCCTAAATGCAATGGGGCCACGTTGACAATAACAATGTAACATAGCCATCTCTGACACATATTCAAGCTCTGCTTTTAAAAGAAAATGAGTAAAAATAATTGAAGAAAGTGTATAATTTTGGAGGAAAACAGAATGAACAAAAAACCTTAAAGGCAGTAAGTCTTTTATCATAGGATATATAATTGAATGCTGTGCACCACTCAGATTTGCTAAATCAAAGGAATATAAATTATTAATTTGTGTCGCTAGGCAAGGAATGCTCGCAACTGCTGTAGAGCCTTGATGACCACAGTAAGGAACAGGAACACGCTTTCAATCTCTTTTTTCGGTGGGCAGCATAGGTGGACGGCTTCTCCATTCTACCGATGGATGGCTGCAACACCATTTATTCTGTTGGTGGATAGCTGTCTGTATATATATTTAACAAACAGGAAAAAGTGATCACCTGGAAAATTTTAGAATATGCTAAAACGATCACTGTTTTAGACCATAGCAATGCCATTGCTCCTTCTATCCAGCTATCTTCCAAATGCTTCCAAATACAGGGTTGTCAGGATCCTGGGTTGTATATCAGGCAGGACAGGTACATGGTAGCTGCCAGGTGTATCTGTCAATCACAGGGTGTGCACTCACACACTAACGGCATTTTAAAGACACTGATTAGCCTAGCCGCTTGTCTTTTCTTACTGGGAGGAAACCCACACAAAACTGGGAGAACACAGGAAAGTATTTAAACCCCCAGCAGTGGAAGTGTGAGACAGCAGTGTTACCCAGTGGGTCACCCATTAGGTATAGTATTTATGATAATTATACACGTTATATGTATTAATATAAAATCTCTGTGTATGACGTAGGACCAGATTTCTCAACATCTCACCAGGACCTCCCTCCCAGTTGGCAGTCTATGGAGGGGGAGACCCCCCTGAGAATGTTCTCCTGCAGTTTGTATATTTGTTACAGAGGTTGTTTCAGAAAAAGGAAAAAGTCCTCAATCATCATTGCATGTGTCCGAATCCACTTTAAAGTATTGTAGCCTCAATTCAAACCAGATTCACAATAAATAGTTCTTGGCTACTCATTTTGAATGGTTTTACAAGAATGGAGAGGCCACCTCTCTGTTGGCCACGAACCACACATTTGCGCTTTAGCCAGGTGCTAAATCACTCACAGATGACCTGATCCTGGGTGAGGGTACCGTACGTAGCAGAGCTGCGACCAATGCTGCAAACTATTGAAAGTGGGGGGGGGGGGGGGGAGATGGGGTGCACTGCCAAGAGGAAACTATTTCATGGTGGACCAGGAAGCCGACAGAGAGGCCTGGAAGACCTGGTGGCTGGCACAATCTTATGGTTGATCAGGCAGCCGGTTTGCCTCAATGAGTTTTTCTCAAAGTCCCATGGTTGACCAGGTGGCAGAGGGATGTTTGGTTGACCAGGTGGCTGATCAGCTACATCTCTGGCCAAATCTCTAGATCAAGGCATCTTCTCTCCTAAACCCCTAACACTGACTGTGAGGAGTGAGGAGTCAGACCTGTTAGGATGTCTGCTGTCATGGCATTTCTATGGAGACTTACTCCATTCAGCATATTATGTGCATTATGATGTTAGCATATAGCTTTTTGATGACACTTGAGCGGATCTGTATGGGGGGTGATGCATTGCAGATGCACAGTTTGTTACTGAAACAGGCAAGTCAAGAAGCATTAATAAGTCAAAGCAATTAAAGTTGTTTTATTTGCAACAAACATGAGTGAAACTCTAAAATATCTACTGTCTGATGCAGTGGACCAGTGAATAAGTGCAGGATGCACTAGGATTTCCTCTTACAAAGAGATGATTTGTTGTATGAACTGTGCATCATCCGGATTCCAGCCGTCATTTTCCTCACTAATGGGGACAATGTTCATTACCATTATTGTGGCATCTTTATGGCATCTTGGTTATCAGGCAAATAAGAGCAAGTATGTCAGGGAAGGACAATCTAATTTTTGCTTTATGGCATAGTATGAAATTGTATGTCCTGGTTTCACTGAATACAGGCTGCTGAGTATTTAATTTTAATAAGCATAGATCAAACCGTAAATGAAATTTTACTTCGTTATGTACTGTTGTACTCACAAAACATAAGAATAATTGATGGAGAGATCATCAAAATGGCTAATCATAACTGAATAAGACATTTAAAAAGAGGAGGGCTAATATGTGTTCCACAGGAAGCGAGGGATGTAGGGGGCCTATCACTTAAAGAAGAATAAAAAGAATTTAAAAAGAATAAGTGTTTTTCATTTTAGCTTTGCGAACTGGCAACTTAACGACAAAAAAGAACAACTCAGAGAACAGAGAAGATCACAGTTCATGGACACATTGTCTATCGGTTTGATGTCTTAAAGTTACTGTCTCCAAATACTAAGTGTTCCTCATGGACAGCGACAAATTGGATGTTACATTGTTTAATAGCTGTTATCATTTTTAATTTTCTGACTTAGCAGACTAACTTGAAGGCTCAAATTACTAATTATACTCATGGTGCCAGTTCCCACACCACATACTTTGTATTGTCACAAATATAGCACAACAGTTATAAACAAACACAATCATCAGCAGACACTGGGACATATTGATGCTAAAATGATTAGACGTCCCTTTCTCAAAAAGTACTGAAAGCAGAGAAACTCAAGTCAATAAATGTTATCTTCATGTTGTAGTATTGTTTTAATAAATAAATAAAATCAGAGAGGTTATTAAATTTTAAATGCCATCTGGGTTGGGGGCTTTTTGGAAGCATTTTGCAGAAATAAATATTTAATGTCTGCAATTACACTGTAATTTTGTACTGCTCATGGATATTTTAAAGTGTGAACCAAAATCGAAACTTCCTACAGGCCATACATCTCCGGTGGCTGACATGTACCATACCAGTTTCTTGCATGTACTACACTGGCAGTGTCTCACAGGAACTCCCACACAGGCAATAAGGAACGATAACAGAGGGTACCTCATGGGCTGTCTATGCAGTACCGAGTTAGCTTAAAATGATTGACAATAAAGTCTATGTTTTAAATGGGCTTGTCTGGCAGAAGGGATTGTTTTCTTCACAAAAGACCGACTTCTCTTAAATTCCTCAGACTGCTACAACTGACACTGTTAGTAACACCTGCCATATAAATCTCCTTCATTGGGGAATTATGGGTTGATGGGCCATGCTAAAGAAGTCTGAATTTAATTTGTGTTTAAGCAGTAAAATCAGCTTGTGAATCTCATCTATCCATTTTCTATAATCTTATCCGATGCTGAATAGGACAACAGGGTGCCCACATACATATTAAGCAGTATTCATTTGAACTATGTATTTCTATAGCATTAGGGGAAGAATACCCAATAGCTGTAGTATTGCTATGGTTCCTCTGGTGAGTCTTGGCTTGTTGCTTGGTTCAGCCAGAGTTCTGTGCTCATTTGAAACACATCAGCATTCCAGTCTGCTGCTTTTCTCTCCAGCTTAGCATATCATTGATTCAATGGCAGCGAGGAAGATCCCAGGAGTCATTCTGGCTGCAGACTCATTCTATCTCAATACTTAACAGGACCCTGTTGCAAAATCTCCATGGGTAACCACCAGAAAGGGCTTCATGTGTCCATGACAGCTGTCCATGACAATATTTCTTCCATGCTGAGACCTTAAGGCCAGGAGTATTTCTCTTCTGAGTCCTTCTTCAAAATAGTATACAAGCACAAAACAACTGAAGCTGCTGAACAGCATTCATCTTTGTTTTATTTGGGCATTTAGCACTGCCATTCTCACATATGATTCTCAGAATTTAGTGTTTTTTCCCAAGAGATCCAACAGAAAATGACTCATAGGTGGTGTTGGCACTGCTGAATGAATAGCACTTACTGTGACTTGCACATTACTGTAAGTTAATATGTATAACTGATGGCCTGACACTTCCATGGCTAAGGATTTAAATCCTTGCTCAGGCTCAGTCTGTGTGAGTTGGCATGTTCAACCCCAGGGTGCCCAGGCTTCCTACTGTGGGTACTGCTGTTTCCTCCAGCAGTCCAAACACACATCATCAGGTTAATCGATTAAGGTCTCATGCCACAAACCAGAACTTGATTTCACCTTCTTTACAGAAGCCCCTCTCTAAATTAATAAGTGTGTGCCCTGTGTTATACTGGTAACCTATCCAGAGTGTTCCCCTACATTGTGCCCTGAGCTTCTTAGCATAGTCTGCAGGATCACAAAATCCTTGGGAGGAAAAGCAGGTACAGAAGATGGACTTATGTCACTGCCCAGATACTGTGTGACCATGCCCCTACTACAACCCTACATAGGTTGGCACCTTTGGATGTAAACCATTACCAACAAGTATGAGTCTAAACATTTTAGGTTTAGGTCATATTGAGGGCAGGACATTGTAAACTGATCACACATAATGTACCAAAGCATGTGGAAGAATACAATCACTGAAGTACTAATCTAGTATATTAGAAAGTAACTGCATTTTTGGCATTGTGTAGGCCTCACTTCCTCATCAGCATAGTGGAATCAGCTGTAATTCCTCCCTCCTTTGTTTGAAGGAAGAAGGACACAGGAAAAAACAGTCTCACATCCACACAACATGAATTAAAAATGAGCACTTTCCTCAAAAACTGCTTTGCCAGACTCAGCTACTGCTTGGCACAAGGTGCAGTTCACGTGGCCATAACATCACCAACCCTACAAGCTGCCATGAACCAGAATTTGATTCCACCTTCATTCCAGGAGCCCATCTCCATGCAACATGTACAATCCTCACAAGGATGTTGTCTGGTTTCTACACTCCACCTAGAACTCTACAAAGTCCCAGCCACTGTTTAAAAGGATTCTATCATACAATCTGGAGTTTCAATTAATTTGTTAAATTAATTCATTATGCCCATATATGGATCTCCTGCCACCCTTCTGCCAGTCAGCTGTCAATAAAACATGCATCCATTTCTCCAACACACAGCACCTCCAATAATAAATACTACTAGTAAATGATACATACAAAGAGCTGCTGTTATATGGACTAAATCTGTCGATGATATATGAGCTGCATATATCAAAACTCAACATCTTTTTATATTATGCATTTATATTCTCAGTGGTCGTAGGTAACAGTTTAAAAGATCATTTCTTATAAATCAGGACGTTTGATGATGAATGGCCCTTCATTGCTCTCATCTTATTTCAAGATCAGCATGATATGTAGAGGCATTAAAAAGTACATGCAGTAACATCCCATAATGATTGCACAGAATGAAACACTCTATAACAGCTTAGGCTGCAAAAAGATTTCTACTGCTGTAGCCCATCTCTGAAGCTTTTTATCCAGCATGGAAAGGGTCAGCTTCATCATCATAGACTCTTCTTTTTGGGTTAGTGTTACTATGGCGACAGGGATTGCTGAAGCTTCCAGTCAACCCGAACATATGATGGAGGGAGAGCATCCAGGCCAGGCATAGGTTTCAAACAAATTGTTAGTTCCTAATTTTAATCTGATTCCTTGATTTCATAAACCATCATTGATCGATCTCTTTTTGCTTCTGTATGGTAGCAGAAAAAGCTCGAGTAGTATGATTTCTGACTAAAACTGTAAAATTATAATTAAGGTACACATTCACCCATATTTGGTCATGCAAATAATAACACACATTTACATAAAGAGCCCTGCTAGTGCAGTTAACTGAGAAAAGATCTTCCTTTATTTGCCCTGTACTACTGGTGAAGATGAAGTGTGTTAGTCCCCAGCCAAACGGCAATATCAAGCCCTGATCTTATCGAAACTGACATGCCACCAGTAGGCAGGAGTAGCTATGAACCTTATTTCATGGAATTGCTGCCTTTCTTGGTTATGGCTCTGCTTCCCAACCCATCATATATAACGAAAGCAATAAATCAGAGGCAATATTCCCATTATGGATTATGGGTACTACTCATTACAGACCAATGCAGGTTTATTTAAAATAAATCTAAATAACATGAATGTTGAAAGCAGGGAAGTATTGATGCAGGGTGATTATTAAAAGGTGGGTGTTTTGTCATTACATAATGGGTCATGATGTCAGTGACATTTGCGATGTGTAACGTGGTATTGATTATGCTTTCGAAATGAAATGACAAAATATTTAAAATAGTAGTCATGATTTTAAATAAATAGGGTAAATAATCAAATAATTCACCTCCTGCAAGAAGAAAAGTGAAGGTCATGTGGAGCTAAAGCAGTAGAAAGTGGGTCCATTTAGGAGAAACACTTTCCTACCCGTGAATTAGGCCACAAGTTTGAATAACCAAAAACATTGTTTGGAATTAGAAAAGCTGGACACAGCATGTTCACACCTGCTGGAATTCACCTTGCAATAAATAATGTGTGCTCCTACAGCCCTGTGTTAGCCAGCAGAGAATGGGTTTCCTTCTTGAGCCTGGTTCCTCTGAGAGTTTCTTCCTCTGGAGGGATTTTTTCCTTACCTCCTCATCTCAGACATACTCTCTAGAGAAATGTTTCGCAGTCCAGTCCTTGGGAACCCGCAGACAGTCCATGTATTTGCTCCCTCCTAATAGGAAGCTGGGAGGGAGCAAAAATGTGCACTGTCTGGCAAGGAGCTGGGTGGGAGCAAAAACGTGGACTGGATTGGAAAACACTGCTCTAGGGACCTCAGCCAGGGACTCAGTAAAGTGCTTTGTGACAATGTTCCTTGCTAAAGTGCTATATAAATAAAATCAAATTGAATTTCAAATTTATCCAGGTTAGGGTCACAGGTAAATTGAATTGAATAAAGATACTGAACACTAATAAATGAAGGAACTGGTTAGTAAATATAGTTATACTTGTGGGATCTGGGATCCTTTCCTTTATGAGTTTTAACAGAAATGTGCTTGTTTTCTATTCTGGTTCCCCATTTTGTTTTAGCCAGTCACAAAGAACTATTATTTTTCGAGGAGAAAATAGTTGTCCTCCAAGCTGAGCCAGGCATTACCTCAATATTTCTACCATCAGCATTTAATAAGAAGCTGATCTCCAGCTAGAGCAAAAAAAAAACCCATGATGGATATTTCTTGTACCTATGAGGATTATGACCTTAGCATGGCGGAAGGGTTTGTGTGTCTTGATAATCCTCAGAGCTATATTTGAGCTCCTGGCAGGGCTTCCATTGCCAAACAGGTCTGTGGTAAGAGGCCAGACAAATTGCAGTCTAAAAAAGACCCCCATAAAGGTGCCTGTAAAAGTTTTTATCATCTTTTTATTATGCTGCCGCCATCTTTATGGTCACCGGGGCTATTACATGACATTAACTCTACACCTGTGCAACCTAATATATAAACACCTTCAAAGATGTCTCTTGAGATTCTCAGTCCTAGAGCTGACAGAGAACCCAGACACCCCGTCTGTCGAAATGCCAAGAGAATAGATCCGTGTCTATATATAGCTACCCACTGAGCTCCTGTGTTACCCAGTTGTAAAAATATAGTCTGGAGGAGAGAAAGGAAGGACACAGATATTCTAGGAGAAGAGCCAGGTCAGGGAACAAGCCCCTTCAAGCAGTAATAATGGATTTTTAATTGTTAAGCAGTCTGGTACTGTGGCTCAGTGGCTAGCCCCAGGAATGAGTGTTTGAACCCTACTTCCGCTTCATGTTTGGAGTTTGCATGTCCCCCCTGTGTTGTGTGGGGTTTGCTCTGAATACTCCGGTTTTATCCCGCAGTCCAAAGACATGCCACTAAGCTAATCGGTGTCTCTAAATTTTCCACACTGTGGGATTGTGTATGTTTGCCTAGGGATGGACTGGGATCTTGTGCCCTGTGGTTGAACGGAGAAGCTTCAGTACCAACCCCCCCCCCCCTCCATTACCCTGACCTGGATATACCATTAAAAGATGGATGGATAAAGCAGGAGAAGAGTGAGAAAGGCAGGATGGTGCTTTGGTAGGTTTCCTGTCTATTCGTCCCTTATTAGCACTAAAACAGGTTTGTGGGTTTTAACTCTTCCTAGCCAGTAATATCATACAGATGCTAATAAACTCTACATGTACACTAGTGGCCAAAAAACACCTAGTGTTTATAAACAATAAAACAATGTTCAAATATCATACACGACAACATGCAATTGGACGACAAGTAACTGGATCAACAGTTGAGTGAAGTGCTGCAATCTCTAAAAAATGAAAGTACTTCCACAATTTTGGCCCCTAGTGTAAATGACATGGGAGACTAAATAAAAACTGACTGACAGAAAATCATTAAGCAAATATTACATGAACTTTTGTCCAATTTAAGGTACTGCAGTGTTACTGTAGCAGGTGCATGAGGTGAGCGGCACCTGATACAGTAACACTGCAGTAAACCCACACCAGAGGAGGATAGTTCAGGTCAGGTCAGTTGACTGCTCTGGGAATATTACATTTTATTCTTAAATGGTTGGTTGAAACAAAGTCTTGGTCAGGATTTTTACTTTCTGAACCTGAACTATCTACCTCTGACCCACACAAAACTACAAAGCTGACTTTGACTAAGATACCGAGATCTGTGACCCTGAACTGCTTGGTTTAAATGGAATTATCATTATTCTTCTTTAAATTAGTAAATACAGTGAAAATCAGCTTTTGAACATAGTTAGAGAGCATATAGTTTTTGTTGTACAGAAACAGAAGTTCCAGGTATATTCTATGGAGATGGATTTTCTGTCCCTTGTAATCCAGGCTTTGAAATATAGTGTAATTATTTTTTTGTTCCTTCAAAATGAGCTATTTTACATTTAGACAAGCTTTTCCCAGAACTTCTGGGAATTTTATATAAAGACAGGGCTTCTGCTGATGTGGTGCTGGGGCTAACTGCTGTTCCTCAACACACCGCCCTGCTAGGATTCATCTCATTAGTGCTGATAAACAGCTAAGATTAGATCCTGTTGGATACATATTGCATCAACTCAACTTCCAGCAAAAGTAACAGTAAACGTTCATATCACGCGTCACCATTCAGTACCTCCTCTCAGCAGTCTTTTTCATCGTCATGCAACCATTTTATTGCAACGTTGAATCCCAGATTTCATTCATAACTGGAAATTCTGTTGTCCCATTTAGCTTCATGAAGAAAATACTGAGTGCTGCAGGTAATAAATTAACCACTAAACGATGGCCGATCGAGCAGTAACCCCAAAGGACCAGAGGCCTAACGCTCTGCAGTGGAGAAACACGGACAGGTAGCTGGAAGCTGTCCATAACGCTGAGATAGGGGCGTATGAGAAGGAGCTGTCCACAGATCCACAGTTATCAAATGGGGACCAGTACTTGAGTTGTCCATGGTTCTGAAATTGGAACATGGTGCGCCTGTGTCAGAACTGTCTATTGTTCTAAAATCTGGAGATTAGAATAGAACAACTCTCCACTATCTCTTTAATATATCTCCCCCAGAGAGATCTACAAACCACAAACAGTCCCTCACACAATATCTAATTCCCCACATCAATACCATACTTGTCCCTGGTTATTATATAAGTCAATATACATACTGTCCCAAAAGAAGAATGTCAACAATGACCCACAATAATTAGTCAATTCAATTATATCAAGATTTGCTAATTTAAAAGTTTAAATTTATATAACTGATTATATTCTTATTCACACATGCTACTTCAGTCCTTTGTCCTTCGGTCACCGCTCATAACTTCAGGTTAACCATGGACAATCACCTGTCCTTTTCCTCTCACATTGCCAATCTTTTCTGCTCATGTCGATTTCTCCTCAGATTTCTCCACAGAAGGGTTCGTCCATTTCTTTCCATACAGGCCACCCAGGTACTTGTTCAATCTCTTGTCATCTCAAGACTTGACTACTGTATGTCACTCCTAGCAGGTCTGCCTCTGAGCACCCTTTGTCCTCTGCAACTGATTCAGAATGCAGCTGCTCGACTTGTTTTTAACCTTCCCAAGTTCTCCCACGCCACACCATTGTTATGCTCTACTTCCTATAGCTGCCAGCATCAGTTTCAAATCACTGATGCTTGCCTACAAAGCCAAAAATGGACGAGCACCCTGCTACCTAAAAGAACTTACAACACCCCGAAATGCACAATGCACACTCTGATCCTCCAGCACCACTCGACTGGTCCCACCATCTCTCAAGACACAAGGAAGACATGCATCTAGGCTGTTTTCAGTTTTGGCACCTATGTGTTGGAATGAACTTCCCCTAAATGTTCGAACAGCCAAGTCATTGGGTGTCTTCAAATGACGACTAAAAACCTGCCTATTTCGGAAGTACTTGGATTAGCACTTCCAGGATTATTCACTTATTTTAAAAAATAAAAGCATTACTTGCAAACAGAGTTTCGGACTGAGAGTATTCTTAGCCCGGGTTCTCTTGAGTCAGTATCAGAATGTATTCACAGATGGAGGCTTCTAAGCACTTATGAAAGTCGCTCTGGCTAAGGGCATCTGCCAAACGCTGTAAGTGTAGATGTCATGTGATAACAACTGTCTATTATTTTTGTAAATTTCAACTTAAGTTAATATGAAGTGAATAACATATTCATAAACCAGCTCTTTGAACAACTTTATATGTGTTTTTTATTAATTACACTGAGTTAAATAAATTAATTCTAATCATTGTCCTTATGTATATGGCAGATTAAGTATGTCTGAATATTATTGAAATGAATAAATTGCAAAACTAATTCATAACTAAAGTTTGAAAACTATTTTTATATTTTACATATTATACAGATGTAACCTGGAGTTGATTACAGCTTTACACTCAGAGCTCACTGCTGTGGAGTGATGCTGAAACATGTGCTGTCCTTGAAGGAGGTTTGTCAATAGGAAGGAACCAATTAAATAGTAAATTATATGAAACATCAGGCAAATTGTTCTTGAGACCATAATGAGTAGCTCAGAAATATCCACAGTGTTAGAGAATATTTATCCATCCATTTTCTGTGCAGGCTTGTCCTATTCAAGATCGTAGGGGTCTGGAGCCTATCCAAG
>JAAGVU020001439.1:0-40682 GCA_011763525.2 Mormyrus iriodes
CGAAATAGTGCCATTTCTCAACATCAGCAGCAACACAAGGTGCAGCTAATACATTATACAAGTTATAAGCATCATTAATTTTTCCTGAATAATAGTGAGGCAAAGTAGACTCCTAAAAATGAATATTCTTTTTCACACTGCCCAAAACGAACACTGACCCATCTGGGGGTCTGCACCCCATATATCCCTAGTGGGGTCCTAAAGAACCCCAAGTGGATGTGAGGGTTAAACAATAATGAGACCAGTTTTGACAAGCATCCCCCAACCCAGTGCTACCAAGTGAATAAATTCTTCAATTACCTCTACTAGCCTAATAGCACTCCATGTTCCCTGAATGATCTTAATGTTACTCTTTCTGCCGATTTGAAAAGCAGTTTTATTAGATTCTTGCTTTGTTGGCTTGCTTTGTTGTGTAGGTCCTGTTCCAATACTGCTTACTCTTATACCTGGGCATTCATTGGAAGCTCATCCTAGCTGCAATTATGACTAATCAACTCCTTGACAGCATGTATGTTTGAAATGTGCTCTTTGCCCCACTTGTGTGTAACATTGAACAAATGTGTCCACTACATGAAATAAATGTAATAATGTACAAGGAAGCCACTCCTGTAGCCCGGTCCAGTTTGAATCCACAATACGTGTAATTGTTAGTGCATGTGTTAGTGCAACCTTAGGGGCCAGGCTGGGAGTTTCTGACAGGTTACAAAGACCATCATGTAACCCAAATATAGACATCATTATCACACATATTATAACATGGACCATTGGCCATAACTGTTCACTTCAAACGATCAAACCTGTTCCCAAGCTTTATGGATTCATACACGTAGATGGTCAACGTTTTAGCCCAGTGTTTTCCAATTCAGTTGTCAGGGAACCCCAGACAGTCCAAGTTTGGTAGGGAGTAAAAATGTGGATTGCCTGGGGGCCCCCGAGGACCGGCATGGGGAACAATGTTTTAAACCTTTGATATTAAAATAAGTCTTCTCTTTAGACTTGATGCTGGTTCATATTAAGGTTGGTTGACTTAGCTCCAAGCTACCATTGGCCATTTTCCAGGCATAGGCTGGACTCACATATTACATGAGGAGTTAATGCCCTGTCAACACCCCAGTATGGAGTGTCTATTCCATGCTGATAATGGTGGGCTAGATGATGAGTATCCTCCAGCGTGCACAATGCATTTGGTCTCCAAGTGCCAGACCTCAAACTGTGAGAGTGAACATCATGTCTCTGGTCCATGGATGACTTAATTGGTACAAGACTTTCTTCTGCAAAGTCTTAGTCCCTTGCTGCACACATGCTGTCTTGGGGTACAGACAGCCTCTCAAACTGATAGATGTATTTTTGTGAGATTCCATTTGTTCACAATCTGTAGCTCCTTTAATGAAAGTAATTAACCCCCAACCCCAAATACATATTAAGTTCCATATTAGTTTAGAAGTTAATTGAAATGAACCCTGTGACATAAGATAAGAAAGAAGTGATCTTACTTCTTTTTGCTACGCCGGTCCTTGTCCACGGATCCAGTGAGTTTGGTCAGGCCGAGAGGATCTGCGGAGCTGACATCATCAGAGGGCGTCGAGGCTAAATGAAACACAGCAGATTACATCAGGCGCTGCGGCGAGCATGTCCCCAAGAGTGCACAGCTGAAATTGAGGGTGGGAGGGTGGGGCGGGGTGTCTTAGCTCTAATGCATTCTTTGCTTTAACTATGCTATTCCCAAAACAATACCCCACCCCAGAACCACACCACCAGTGCCAGAGTTGCATTATCTAATGCACCATAACCATGCTGTTCTATGATTGTATGTATTTACACACTGAAACATCATGACATCAATATGAATGTTTTCCTACCAGTATTGCATGTAATGTATGTCTATTACATTCTGCCACAGTCATCTGGATAAGACTTTTGGCCCAATGAATAAACTGAAAACATAATATCATAATATTCCTATACAGTCTTGCAATCCTGAATTATTGCCAACTGAAAATAGCTAATGTGTACTTTTTAAATACAAAACACACACCCACACCCACACACACACACAGGGCCCCTGTATCTTTTCCTCACCCAGAGATACAGATTCCCGTCCTGGCTGGCCCATCCTCCCCTTCTCTTTCTTGCCAAAGAGGCGACCAATGGAAGACTTAATGCTTTTCTTCTTGCTAGATTTGTGGAGGGAGTCTTGGCTGCTGTTGGAGCCACTGCCATCAGCTGAGAGGCTGGATGAAAACAGGAGAGCAGGTAAAACCCACAGTAAATAACGGAATAAGGCTCTTAGCTGTCGCTGGCGTTGGCAAACTGACCTGCGGAACTCCCGATGGTCATCAAGGCCAGCACCCGGGTGTGTGTGAGTCATCCTGTCCAATCGGAGAGCTCGAGGAGTGGGGGGAGGAGTGGAGTCCACAAGGGCAAGTGACCTCTCCTCCTCCTTGTTATTCTGTTATTCAGGTTTTCAGTACAAGTATTTAAATCTCACTGATCAATCTTTTCTGATCTATCACACATTCAGTCACACAGACTAATGACATACCTGTCTATCAGTCCATCTGTCTTCCTCACATTCAGTCACACAGACTAATGACACATCTGTCTATCAGTGTCTCTGTCTCTCTTCCTCACATTCAGTGACATAGACAAATGATACACCTGTCTGTTAGTCTCTCTCTCCTTCTCTTTCTCATGCTCAGTCACAAAGATTAAGGACATACACGTTTATTAATCTCTGTCTGTCTTTCTCACATTCAGTCACATAGACTATTGACACACCTGTCTATCAGTCTCTCTGTCATTCTTACATTCAGTCACACAGACTAACAAAACACCTGTCTATCAGTCTCTTGCTCTCTCTGATTTCTCATGTTCAGTCACAAAAACTATCTATCAGTCTCTCTCTGTCTTTCTCTCTTTCAGTCACATAGACTAATGAAACACCCGTCTACCAGTCTCTTTCTGTCTTTCTCATGTTCAGTCACAGAGAGTGTTGACTCACCTGTCTCTCGTTCTCTCGGGCAGGAGAGTGAGGCAATCTGGGTGTTGAATGTCCAGAGCTTGGCGGTGATGGGGAGGCCAGAGTGGAGGAGGTGAGAGATGATGGAATGAAGCCCCTCCCAGTCCCATCTCTCCCTCCACCCAATGAGGTTGGAGGAATTGGAGGCCCATCCAGAGCAACGCTGCTAACCCTGCTCTCAATCTCTTCCGCCCTGAGCTCTGTGCTTTCCTTCTCCTCTTGAATCAGCCTGGATGAGTAAAGAGAGTTAGCAGCAGCAAGACATTCTTATCACAAACTCAACAAGAATCCTGTGTGACTCTTGAATACTCATAAATATACTACTGTATGTAGTCACAGCACGACCCTACTGAACATTAATGTAAATTACAGTTTGTTTACTCACAAATTCAAGTTAATTTAAAACCTCTTCAACATACAGTACTGTGCAAAAGTCTTAGGCTACCAAAAATGATGTTTAAATGGTGTAAAACTATGATATTGTGTCTGTCAACATGTGTTAGCTTAGCCATTTCAAAACCTTTCCTACAGTCACCCCAGTACTTGCAGTAAACATTCCATATATTTGTGTATCTGTTAACTCAAGCACTAGCATATCACATTCAGCTAATGTATACCTCAATCAAGAGAAATGTAATGAATATATGGAATCACTGGGATGCTCCTGAGGAGATGTTTGGGATCCAAAGTGGTCTTCTTCAAGCCATACAACAAGATACCAATAACATTTTGGAGAACAAAAGAAATTCTTGTTATTTTTATTGTGTTACTATTCATTAGCAAATATTCTAATGTTAAATGTTTTTTTTTTCTGACCAAATATACACTTATTACCCAGATAACATTTTCTTTGACAGCCTTTTGCAGATTTTTATACAGTACTGTACATTTGTCCTAACTCTGTTTCAAGAAATGAAGAAAATCCTCCTTCTTCCTTTGACACAGGTGTTCCATGAGTACCATCTACTCTCTCTCCATGAGTGACACTCACTTTATCTCTTTGTTGATAGCCTCCAGCTGCTCCTGTAGCATAATGGCCAGGGTCTGCACATCTGTCTGTCCACTGGGGGAGAGGAGCTCTGAGCCAAAGACCGTTTCTCTGTCCTCCTCATCATCTGAGCAGCCACCTTCGACACCGCCCTCAAACCCGGGTCCCATCAGATTGCCGCTATCCCACTCCCCATACTGAAATGAGAAGAAGGCAGTGGAAAAGCTGGTAGTGTACAAATGGCTGGATTTAGGCGACTTATAATGAATAAAAGGTGCTATCTGTCAATGAGTGCAGCATCATATAACTACATTGGTGTGAGTCTAAGAACATGGATTTCACCTTGCTGGCATCCTCCCTGGCTGGACCCCATCGCCCGCGGTGAGTCCGCCTAACCACGCCCCCTGAGGCTGCGTTCCCATAATGATCCAGGTGCGTGGTCGAGCCAGCTGGGAGAGCTCCGCTCCCTTGGGGGAACCTCAGTTCGAGTGCACTTCCTGGAAGAGACCTGAGAAAGACCAACAGGTGAGAACAGATAGACTTCTCAGTCAGCAGGCCACAGAAAAGCATGCAAGACTCTTATCTTCAAACTGCAAATCGTGTATATTATTGTCCCATTTAGTTTGTGTTTGTTAATTAAGCACACAAATTCTTTTATGAAACATGTACCCCTGAAGCACTAGTATAGCTAACCTGGAGTAGGTCGAACTGGGTCTTCCCCTCAGCTGATCTAGTTCAGTCTGAAGTCTCTCCAGCTCAGCTATGAGCTGGTCCTGAGAAGGAGTGAGAGAGAGAGACAGAGAGAGAGCAAAATAGAAAGGTATTGAATGAGAAAGATCAACACTATTTCTTTGCCACAGGATGGGTATTGTGTTTGGTGAATAAAACATATTTAAAAGAGCATAATGCTGACAGACCAAATCACACACTGTATAGCAGTGGCAATAAGTACCTTGTTTGCTAGAAGATCATCCTGTATCTTCTTCATGTTAGCCAGCTCTTCTGAAAGAGCATTCTGGGTAAAAAAGCAAATAATCATATCATTCAAAACTGATCAGAATTTTAAATAGTATAATGATGTTCTTATGGCGTGTTCTTTTGTACCGTGTGACCTTTTTTTAAAAATAAAAAAACAATCTTACATGTCAATAATCTTTCCTCAACCATGGGCAATTACTGCTGATGATTAAAATGATACCGAATTTGTTTCACATATTGACCATCACGTAACAACAAGGTAATTCAGTTTGAAGTTTTAAACCATTTATTTATGAAGCGAAAGTTTTAAAAGGAAGTTAAGAAAAATTTTATCTGCAGGAAAACAAGCACATTCTACATTCAAAATAAGTTAAAATAAAATTTGTTTATCTGATATCACCGATTACTAAAAGCAGCAGTTTGTTTACTTTCCCTTTAAAGCATGTGTATTTAGGTCTCATGTGGACATTGTGAGCAGAATGGGAGATGGGGTTTACTGCTACATTAAATCAACTACCCCCCAAGAGAATACATTTTAATAGTCACACAACACTGAGATCAGCATGGTTCCCAACACCATACCCTTTAAAATTTGCATACCCCCAACACTGCTGTACCACCATATCAGGGCTTCCAAACACTTGTGTGCTGTGCACTTATTGAAGTTCTGGTAGGTGATTGGGTAGAATGTTCTGCCTTTATGCAAATCTGACCACTTGTTGCACTGTGCCTTTATTAAACCTGTGATAGGGGATTGGGTAAATGCCTTTACACAAAGCCGAGCACTTGTTGCATGGTGACTGGGTTAAATGCCTTGCCCTTGTGCAGGTGAGTCATGGCATCTTGGGGCTGTACCTTCTCTTCAAGAGCTGCCATTCTCTCCTTCAGATGAAGCTGCAGTCTCTCGTTGGATTCGGATAGGAGCTTGTCCACCGTGTCAGACAGCCGTTTGTTGTGCTCGTCGTTCATTCTTTCTCTCTGCCGTGCCTGAGTTAGAGTGGGAACTCAGTGAGGGGGTGGAGGCTGTCCCTGCCAAAACTAAACTTAAAGCTAAGGGGAGGCAGTGCAGAGAATGGAATGGGACGCAGAAGAGCCTGGATTAATGGCTCTGAGAGCAAAGGTTCCATGAATAGTTGAGAATAAATGATATAAAATGCATTCACCCTCTGCAACTCCTGATTTTTCTCCTCCAGTTGTGCCTCCATCTGTCGCAACCGCTCTTCGAAGTTGCCATGGCGCTCTTCCGCCTGAACAACAAAACGGAGGCGTAGGCTGAGTGGACTGAGTCAAATCTGCTCCGTACAATAGGCATGAGTCGGAGGGGTCGAGGGGGCCATTGGACGGGCCACTCGCACCTTATTGAGTGCCGCCACTCGCTGGGCGAGCTGGGCCTCGATCTCCGGCAGCGTCTCCGCTCTCTGGAGCGTCTGCTGCAGCTTCTGCTTGGCGTCATCTAGCCGCTCCTGCAGTTGCCTGTTCTTCTCCTCACTCTGCGGATGAGAGAGACCGGCGGGATGGCACGCTCGCCTCTCAGGTTGCCCATAGGGCTCTGCTCTGCCCAGAGCGATAGCGTGAAGCCTTATTTTAACCGGAGAGAAGATTAATTCACCATGTCTATCAGTAAACCTGAATGAGGAAAAAAAAACAGGCCTACAAAGAGATAATATTATGGTTGCAAACTGTGGCTGATCACAAAGTACCTGTCTGTAGAGCGACTCTTTGCTCGCGAGCTCGTTTTCAAGCTTGTCTTTGATGTCATGGAGAGAGGTTGCCTCCCTCTGGGCACTGAGGTATCTACAGGCAACACAAACAAACAGCTCTGGGGCAATCTGTTCACCACAGTGTCCCAGAGAGTAGCACTCCATGGAGGACGCACGCGATGGGGGTGATGTCACATGTGCTTTCGCGCTGACTGAACCCTGGCTGCCGAGTGAATCAGCTCTTTAGTGTATCGGGGGCTGTGTGAGCACCTCTCGCAGGAATTTTATCGGGAGTATTGCTTGAGTGAATGTGGAAAAAGAGAAATCACACAGATACCAAGCGAGATTAAGCATCAGGTTTTTCAGCGATGTTACCTGCGTTCTAATGTGGTAATTCGCTCCTCCATGTCCTCCCTCTGACAGAGCGCCTGACATGAAAAGAGAGAGTGAGAGAGAAGCTGGAGTGGTAGTAATTAGGCAGGAGGGGTACTGGGTCACGACCTAGCCTTGCACCCTGAAGGTTTTGGGTTCAGGTTCCAGCACATGCTCTGTTGAACCATTGTGCATAAGGAGCTCAACTTGAACTGCTGTCTATATAAATAAATGACAAGATTCAGCTGCATAAATGGATACAATGCACGAGGTGCCCTGCACGAAATGCTCCTGAGTATGTATTCAGTTACGTGTCCTCGCAATTCTCCAAGCAATACTATTTGTAGGCACCAAAATTAAAGAGAAATAATCACGGAAGAACTGATATTAACAATCTCAGACTTGTTTAGACTTACAGACATAGGGAAACACTGTTTAACAGATATATACTGTACAAGACAATAGTGATGCAACTACCATTTTCAGGAGAAAATCACTATGTTCTCAAGTATTCAGTGGATGAACAGGGTAGGTGGTTTAGTGACAGTGAATCTGAATTTTAACCTTAATGTTAAAAGTTAATGGTTATAACCTCCATCAGAAATTCAGTCCTAAATTCCTAAAAAGTTCCTATACCCATCTGATAAGACATACAAAATAAAGAGCATCCTGTCATCAAACAGGCAAGCGGGATATACGAGATAATATCGGTTATTTTCGTTAGCAGATTCTAATCGCTCAATAAAGGCACTGAATTGTAGTGACATGTTTTAGGATGTTGATCCTATACTGTGTTTGTCTAGAAGCACTTATTTCAACATTTCAACTGCTCTGGCCCTGGGGAGCTTTGAACTTTAATTGTAAACAGGCAACAGGCTGCAGGGTTTGGCCACCAAACACACAGGTAGAGACTTGCTCTCCTCTCATTCCTGCCCATCACCCGCAATTCATGGAAGCCAGTGAAATTACAAATCATTCCAACCCAGAACTTGTATAACCCTGCTTTTATAGCTCTGGGGCGAAGCATGTCATCACCGACAAGTCATACCTTCAGCGCTGTCTAAATATCACATCAGCCATTTACATAGTTGTGTTTGCTACTGGTTATACAGCAGTATAGAATAGCATAGAGCAGTAGTTTTGGTGCCATTGGCGGCAAAGTGGGGGGTGGGGGAGGGGGGTGTGATATTGCTCACAAAGTGAGCTTATAGCAGGCATGCCCATTAATAAATGGGCTACAGGGATGCCACATGCTATTTAAACTCACCTCCTTTACGTCCCTCTGGAGCTTTTGATTGGCCTCCTCTGTTTTGGTTACCTCCCTCCGAGCAGCGGCAAGTTGCTCCTCGATTTCCCCCACCTGAAAAGCAGGCAGGTAAACCATTAAAGGAAGCTGGCAAAATAAATTCTATGGACTCTTATGTTCAATGTTTTTAGTTTGTCAGATGTAGCTAAGAGGCTGCAATTCTTTGACTGTCCACTTGAGGGGAGTCAGGAACCCAGAATCAAGTCAACATCTAATAACAGTATTCTCATGTTGCCATAGTGTCATTTCAGGTACTGAGTTTTACTGTTCCTATCACTGTGTTTATTAGAGTAATTTATTTCCAGATTCCTCATTATACATTACAATAAATTATAATTATAATTTAAAGGTACCTGTCTACACATCAGAGCAAGTCTCTCTCTCAACTGGGAGAGTTCAGCTCTTTGCCGTTCAATCTCTCCTTCTCTCTGTCTGTCTACCTCTCTGTCCTCAAGAACCGAGGGCCCGTTAGGCAGTCTCTGTGAAAGCGGAGAAGATATCAGGAAAGAAATGAGTGAAGATGACCAGGGATGAACATGGTAGGCATATAGCAAACAAATAAATCACAGCACAGACAGTACATAACTCTATGGATGCCTGCAGGCCGTTTTGTGATACCTCCTCACTGGCCATTCCATATTCATCGTCACTAACATACACACACAGATAAACAACATTCCCTTGCCTCTTTCCCATTATCCAGCCCTTGCTGTCGTCTTTTAATTTGGTCCCGCAAAGAGATGACCTGAGAAAGAGAAGTATCGGAACAGAACGTGTAAGAGCAAGGGCCAGGTGCACTAGTATCGTGTCGCGATGCAAAAAGTTAAAAATAAGGACAGAGGCTCTTACCTCTTGTGTAGAAGTCTCCAGCTCTTCCTCCAAAACAGACACTCTCTCAAGAGCCACCCGGAGTCTCTCTCGAACCTTTGCAATGTCGAGAAAACGCAGATGGGTGGGGAGGAGTGGCGTGAGACAGCAACGATAGGACATGAGAGGTGAAGAAGCAGGACAGGAGGAAGAGAACAAGAGAGAAGGGAAAGGAATGAGCACTACGCAACCAGCACAGCAACTGCATCAAACTCTAGGTTTGAAACATTTACTGATACCATCCATCCATCCATCCATCCATCCACATATTCTGCACAGGGTTGGGGGTGGCCTGGAGCCTACCCCAGGCAACATAGGGCACAGGCCTGGGTTCCATACTGTGCTGAGTGTCAGTATTTACTGACACCCTCATTCAAAAAACATGTACCCCTTCCTGCGTTTGACAGTCCAATAAAACATGTGCTTTAATTAATTCAATTCTTTCAGAGCCAAATTAAACTCTACCCACCTGAAATGAAAGCATTAGTGAGCATACATCAGTAATACATAAAACTCCAGCTGAGATTATTATTATTCATTTGCATCCAATCAATGGGTAAATATGAAGCTGAAGATATAGGTGGCACTGTTGTGCAGACAACGCTGCTGCTCACCTTCTCGTCCAGCGCCTTATGGTGCTCAAAGAGCGACTTAAGGGCCTTGAGCACCTCCACTTCACTGGAGACCCCGGCAGGTGACTGGGCCTGCCTCTTCACCACGGTCATCCTCAGGCTCCGCTCGTGCCGGGACACCAGGCACTCCAGGTGCTCGAGCAGGAGCTGGGGGGGGAGGGGCAGAGCAGGAACAGGTCGTTCCGAGTGTGAACATTACGGCGCTATGCTAAAAGCCGCACTTAAAAAAAAACTCAATAATGTCACTTAGCTGTGAAGGCTCAATGACTAAATGTGTGAGGAAGTAAAATCCGGATGGCAGCTACAGCATGAGAAGATGTTCCATGCGGCGGAGGCACAGAGACACACCCGTGTGTTGTTCCTCTCGGCCTTCAGCTCCGCAATCTCCTCCTCCCTCTCCAGTAGCTGCTCCCTGCACATATTCAGCTCTTTGGTCAACACCGCAAACTCCTGGAGAACAAAAATATTTTTTTATAAAAAATAAAAAACAAAAAATGTACGTCACATGCACTAATACACAGCACTGGCCCGGCTCCCAGATTAGTGCAGCGCATGCTAATTACAGTGCTACCTCTATCGCTATTTCTCACTTTCGATTGCCCCACACATACATACATAAAACTGGGCACAAAATACAGTCATACATCTCTATACATACTGCACTTTTGTTTCAGCACATAAAATTAGCATTTCAGTTTTGTACCCTATATATTTGCTTTGAAGCTGAAATAAACACTTCATTTAAAACATCATGATGCACAACTTAGCTTTTTTCCTGTTAACATTATACTGTTTTGTAATGTTTCTGAAAATTACAGTACATTTCCTGAGATATTTATTCATATTTTTAAAGATAAAAGTGCTAAATATATTAGCTTACGGTCTACAAACACTTTTACTGATTTTCCATTTTTAGCTAAATTTAAATAAACGCATTCTCCTTTGACATAGTAAATACATAGTTATGATGCAGTTGGGTCTTTGGGTTATTTGACAGAGTTAATCCTTAGTAATCCAAGACCCTGCAAGCATGAAAACTAGTGACAAACTGAACAGAAATGTCTATGTACTTTAACATCAATGAAAGAGAAGGAAATGATTTACATACTGATGGACGTGACTACTGGCTGTGTTTAAAGGAAGGTGTGCAGACATTGATGCAGAAAAGAGTTAAAATAAACTAAAATGATGCCGTATCGTCAAAGCATTAAAGAGTAAAAAAAAAAAAAGTTCACAAGTTTCAGATTAATTTGGTGTACAAATACAGCCACATTGCTTTGCCTATTAACCGGTGAGTTTGCTACCTGCCTTGATCCTTATCATGTAATTATCATTACTATAGCAAGTCCTTTTTTTAGCAGTGACTGTATGTACAGACATTATATTTGCTTATCTGGCTTGGGTTGCCGCGATCCAAAACGTATGCCAAGAACCATGGGGTGTAGGGCAGGGTACACGCACACACACAGACGCAGAAACACACACACACACACACACACACATAATCACTCACTCTAACATACATACTGCAGTAAACATTTTATTTAGAAAACACAGATGGTCAGACTTACTGAAAAAAAAGATGAAACTAAAAAAGCAGAACCTTTTAAGCAGAAGTCCTCCGTCAGCTGTATTAACAAGTGCTGTCAACGTGATGTTGCACAAATAAGTTGGTATTAAAAAATGATTCATTCTAGGAAATGCTTGACATTCATTCCTTTAGATTTTCAAGTTCTGGGCATGTCAATTCTTTTTTGAAGGTTTTTTTTATATCGGATTCCAAGGTGTTCCCCTGCTTGAATATTTTATCATAACTTGTGCATGCACACTTTAACCTGCCCAGCTCTAGCCTAAATATACAGAGCACGGCTAGGCCATACCCTGTGTCCTCTCCCTAGGGAGCTCAGGTGTTACTTAATGGAACCTATTTTAAAATTCTCCACTGGACTGCAGGGTAAGATCTGGGGCTTCGTGTCTGCCTGTGCTGCATTTGTGCTTGTATCGAAAATGAGGGGGGGGGCTCTTTCAACTGGCCAATTATGACAGACAAGACCTCCGAGTCCCACCCAACACACACATACACACTCTCACACATACATGAATATATAGACATACACATACATAGATATAGACATACACATACAAATATGTATGTGTGTGTGTGTGTGTGTATATATATATATATATTTATACAAATTTGGAAGATAAACACTGGCTACTAATATGTATTGTATCACTCTATGTTCTGGTATTTAGCAAGCTACTTAATATCAACTGGCTATGTTTCGGCAAATCTAGCACAATGTTTATTTTTAAAAAGGTGAAATTCCTTCAAGTTGGCAGAACTATTTCCGAGGCTCTGTCACTCTCACCCCCACAGACTCGCTTTCCTTTTCTCGCACTCTCTCTCACCCCCCCCCCACCCCCGTCTCTTTCTCCGGGTCTTTCATCAGCAGCACCAACTTAGAAGAGGCAAACCAAAAAAAAACTCAAAAATGAAAGCATCCAGAAATGCGTGGTGGAGAGCACGCTTAAGGAGCCTGACGGATGGTAAGGGCGGCCGGCAGGCACACGCCGACGCCAGCGGGGCACACCGCTAGCGTTAGCATCAAATGCTGACTGCCTTTCGCAAGTACTTCTTAGCACGGCGACTCCCACCAGCTCACACTCGCCTCCTCGAACACGAAGCCCCGAGAACCTTAGACATCGCTATTACATCACAGCGTTACACAAGACGGAACTGCATGAGAGCACAGCAATGAGGTCTGACAGCTACGCGTCCATGTGCAGCGTAACAGAGTTTAAGCATGCTAATCCGGTTCCTCCTCGAGCCTCACAGAGGTACACTTCTACGCTACATCTGACACCTTGGCATCGCTTTCTTTTTCAGATCCTTTCAGTCAAGGTATCATTACCATTGTGCTCATTGTATGTGGTACAGATGGCATCTTACTCTCATCTTTCTTGTCAGTAGATTCCCAGGAAAAAAGGGTAAATGGAGCATGGTGAAAATACCGCACATTTAAGGCACTGACGTCAGTTATAGATTTTAAGCAAAAACCTAGAGCAGGTAATGTGTGTCACAAGCCAGATCACAAGACCACGTCCTGCATAGCATCGACCACCTGAATGTTATTTACAGAGAACAGTTTATTTATTTATCTTAGCTACACATTTTTATATTGTCTCAGTTTTCATATGTTTTGCAATTATGAGCAAAAAACACATTTCGAATCAAACCACTGCTGGCCACTTGAAATGGTCAGATGGCAGACACTGAATGACATGCTCAGTGCGCGATAGGCATCTCCACTTAAAAGGCACGCCTAGGCCACTGCAGCACAGTTTGTCCTGTGCCTCCTTCCATACTTAGCTAGAAGATCTTAGCTAGGAGATACTTCTCAGAGAAATAGGCCTACCCAAAAGCTAATTTTCTTGCTCGTAGCACCTCTCAGGCGTGACATTCCCTGCCTTCCCATCTTACCCAGCGACAGGTTCTAAGACCAGTCATATGGTTCCCTGGACATATGTAGCCATTTCTGGTTTGAATATGTCACGTCCCATACCAGTAACAGCTGGTCAATATGTAATCACTGAACTGCTTATTTTATGACACCATGCTACCAGGCACTGGGCCACATATTAATGTCATTAATGTCAGTTGGAATTAGAAACAAGCATTTCTAAATCCGTCTGTGTCATATTTATATTTTTTAGTCTGTCTTGCTACTTCTTTTTGGTCACTTGTAATGGTAGCTTTACTGTACAAAAGCTTAAAAATAACCACAAAACACAGACACAGACACACACACACACACATATACACCAAATGAACATTACTTTGCTAACTCCATCGGACCATGCCAGATGGATGAATGATGTCTCACGTAGTGACAAATGATGACGAAATGAGCAGCGCCCATGTTGCCGACGGAAACGCCGCCCTTGCCAGGCCATGGCCTGCATGCCGTCACAGTACTGTGACACTGAGTGACAAAGGGAACATGGTGTGACACAACAGCCTTTCTCTGTCTCCTCAAAGAAGAGAGATGAAGGGGAACGGCAAACAATGCCTGGCTCTGAAAAGGAGTTCTTACTGCTCAGTTCCAACACACCAACATTATTTTCTCACCAACATGCATAGACTTCTTGAGCCTGGTGTTAAAATAAATCAGTGAGCACAAGTCAGTAGATTGTGGTGAGAGAGTCACGGCTCACCTGACAGAAACTCAACTGGAATGCAAAAGCTGCTAGCTATCCATGTCAGTCGTTTCTGTCAGTAATCCAGTCGGTGTGTAGTTACAGCTCTGTGTATGTTTATCAGTCATTGACACAGATGGAGTGAAAGAGACAGAGAGGAGCATGGGAGAGAAATAAGAGGACAGACGGTGTCACAGTGGGTCCATTGGCACTTGGCCTTCTGGGAGTGTATCGTGCTGACAATGGTCTAAGGATGTCTATTAGTATCAATGTCCCACAATCCCCTGCTTTTTCTCTACCCCTGCTATCACGCACCTTTATTTCCTCCGCAATCCTCTTTTTTACAAGTGCAGCCTCAGACTGATTATCAATGTGTCTTATACAGCTTATACATTTTATTAGAAAACCTCCTCTTGCCAAAATGGCGTCGATGTCATGTCTAAATAGGGATACTTCCTCTCACGCAGTCTCTCTCTCACTCTCTGACTCCCTCTCACACACAAACCCACCCAAATGAACGACATTAGCGCTGATTACGCCACATCTTTACGCACCAAAGACTTTCTAGGCGTATAGCTATGTACCCTCAATACAAAAAAATGCAAATTCAACTATCAGAAGTCCAACCCCTTAAGTGCTACGCCACCTGCTGTCAGGTTCAAAAATTCCTCACATTGTTTCATTTTATTTATCTTTACCATTAATTTTATTTTATTTTTCTACTAAATAATTCTATCACACTCTTAAAGAAACACAGAGCTAAACCATCAATGACTTGAATGCCAGTCAACAAACATTAACCAAATTACATTTTGATCAAGGTGCCTGCATTCACTCTCATTCTCAGCCTTAATCAGCCAAATAACATATTCACCTGCTTCCAGAGATAACAAGTCCTACCAACAAGTAAACACAATACACAACAAATATGGGAAAGCAGAGTTGTAGCTAGAATAATAGTATCCTATTAATAACAACAAAGAAAATATACTCGACAGAGCACTCTTCTGAGGACCTTCCTCTCCACAAATTAAAGCACACTCCTGATTTATCAAGACATGCTGATATGCTGAAAATAAGGTATGATGTGCGGAATCCAAATTTAAAACAAAATGAATCAAAAGGTTGTACTTGTTTTGCTATTACATTCCATGTGTATAATTGCAGACACTGTCTCACGGTTTAAAGAAAAAGGTTTATACCGGAAATTCTCCCAAAATGTTGAAATATATTTCATGAAGACCATCAGCATGGTATTCTGTGTCATTTAAAGGAATATAAAGATCAATCAGCGTGCATTCTGTCCTCATTCAGCTGCATAACTGAAGAGACCTAAAACCATAGAAGGGTTCAGAGGAAGTTCAGATTGAGAGCCTCAATACAACATGATGTAACTTCCTGTATCCTCCAGAGCTCCAAAGTACACGCTGAGGCTGCCATTTCCAGACTGACCTGCACCTGACACATTTCCACTGCCCTTCAGACATACTCTTCATATGTGACTTAGTATATAATTCCAAATTAAGACATACACCAAGAGACAGTGAATGTGTCCCACACTTATCTGCTTTACTGCTCACAATCTCTCCTCAGTATCTTTGACTTCTATCATCATCTGATGGCTTCTGCGTAAGATGTGCGCATTGTCACCTGTTCCTCCATACTTCCACAACAGTAGATGCCACAGTACTGAGCTCTCTAGCCAATTCCCTCCCGAACAGGTGCAGCTCCACACAGCACTCTCACCGGTGGCTGCCAGTTAAGTAGTTCTGAAGAACTAATTATTTTTAAGATCCATACGTGCCAATCTCTTCAAAGACTCCCCAAAGCCGTCCATATGGGCAGAGAGGCTGATGCTAGCGCAGGGGCCTGCTAACACAGAGAGAGACCATGAGGTGGGTGTTGATGCCGTACCTGTGGCAGGGCGATGGAGAGCTGTCTCTGTAAGGATTCCTTCTCGTGGCCCAGTTCGCGGAGACGCAGCTGCGCTGTGCCCAGGCTATCCTGCGTCTCCCTCAGGCTCTCCAGAAGCCTCTCGCGCTCCGTCAGCATGTTCACCATCAGTGACTCCAGGTTTCCGGTGCTGCCTCCCTCGTCCCCTCTTGGTTCCCTGCCACCATAGCCGCCCCCCATGGCCCCCATCCCACCGCTGGCACCAGCCCCCACCCCGCTCCCTGCGGGAGAGGAAGAGCCCCCCCCCCCACCTCTCCCATCCTCCGAGATGGTGGGCATAACCTCGCACATCATCTTGAGACCGGAGGGAGTGCACGGTGACTTAAGAGATGCTTGAGTTGTTCTAGAGGGCTTCCTGGGAGCGCACCAGCCAGAACTAAGTTATAATCCTGGCCTCACTCTACAACTGCACTTATTTTGGAAAACTGTGTATGTGTCTCACACGTCAGTAGTGGCAGGCCTACGTTTTGGTCAGCTCATCCCCAACTAGAGTCAGTAAGTCTTAGCATTAGCTGGGTAGAGTAACCAGCTGGTCTTATTGGCAACATAAGCAAGCATGTCAAGCTAATCAGAGAATCCATCCATTCTTCATGTCTGGCTGTACAACACAGAATCTTTTCCGGGTCTTTCCTTCCTCGTGTCAGTTCAGTTTTAGTGTCTCAAACTGATGAACATGACGACACATTCCGGCTCTGTGTATTGATCTGTGAACTTACGATATTCCAGGCGTTTTCTGATTAGGCAAAATATATTTTGTTGTTTTTGATAGGCAGTCCAATGCTTTCTTGTCCTTGTTTACCCGGCTGCACTCTTGCGTATGCTCCAAAAGACTTTCTGCGTTCCTTTGTCAGTGTTTGACAGCCACTGACTGTCCTACTTTTGACACCAAGCAGAACGGGTTGGGAAGCCAAAGATAACTTGCAGTTCAGCTAATCCAAGAGGGTGGTTCGAGAGGGGAAGGTGGGATAAGCAGAGAGGGTCTCACGGGGGACAGGTAAAGGCTGAGGAGGTGTGTCTATGTGTTGAGGTTAGCAAGGTGAGTGGGGTATGGTGGGGTGGGGTGGGGGTTGGGGGCAGAAACAAGGCCCAACTATTTCTGGCAGTGGCCTAGACACCTAGAAACAGAGCTGAAAGAGAAGGAGAAATACAAGTAAATAAATACAGTACATAGGAACATATGTGGAATATTAATAGTTAACATTTATACTACGGACAGTTGGACAGTGATACAACACAGGTATTATACAGGACTGCAACACTGTTCATCTCAACAAGTGAGTGTACATTACAGGAAAGGAGAGGCAATGGGAACATAACAGGGAAGGTGGTTAGGAAAATGCTGGGTAATACATTTTCACAGTTTTACCAAATGGGGAAATTCATATGAAAGAAAGTGAAACGTATGCAGGACGAGCTTGTTTATGGTGTGCAAGATTATCGGCAATGCAACGCCAAGCCCTCAGCGTGGTTTTAATACAATATACAGCCAGGCTTGTCACACTTAAAGGCACGGAGGCTGTTTGGAGATGTCTGGGGCATCCAAATTATTCAACAAACAGATCGTATTGGTCTAGGCCTACTATATACAGCACCATGCCCAAAACAATAACAGCAGCACTGAAAATATCAATAACAACAACAATGATAATAATATAATTATTATTATTTATGTATTGTTTATGCTATTTATTATTGTTGTTGCTTTTGTTTTGTTAATAACAACAACAACACCAATAGTAATAATGAAGATGATGATGACATAATTTAAACTATTTTCAAAAGAAAAAATGCTTATTAACATAATACAGCACATATATGATAATACAGCATACATAACGTGATAATCTGGTAACAGGTTAGGCCTCAGCTGTTACCAAACACAGTACGTAAATATGAGTTATTTACAAAGTAGGACAGGTGGACAATATAAATTACCATACAGATCCCCCAAATTGTAAAACAGCCTATGATCGTGAGTGACTGAGTGAGTGAGAGAGAGATGAAGAAAAGGGGGGGGGGGTGTGCGGAAGAAGGAAGAGGGGGGAGGAGTTAGGGATGGTGGTGGTGGTAGTTGGGGAGGGTCACGCTAAAAGAATCAGCGTACACCAGATACCGGGGCGGGGAGCGCAACTGCGGGCTAGCAGTACATGAAGCAGCCAATAAGGCCGGAATTAAACGTGCATCAAGAGGCATTCTATAAATCGCAGACATTAACTCACTCTGCTTTGTTGCTCCTCTACTAAAGGAAATAATTTAGTAAATGAAGTTGGCTTAACAGATATCCCAATATGAATGTGAAGAAGAAAAACGAGCAGGAGATTGAGAACACACTGAGTCAGATGCGCTCACAACCAAACAGATAAACTATGTGTCGACTGTTCTTCCAACAAAATCAGCCTTCAGTTTCAAATATTCCTTCAATTAAATGTAACATTTTGCCTGCCGTCATTAACGCCTATTTAGGTGACGTTGCCATAATAATACTCTCTCCCGGTGCTATATGTATGCCTTTAGTAATCTATTTGCCAATGCTAGTCTGGGTAGCCATAATATACAAGGGTGGAAAGGCAATGCGCTGAAGAAGTACCTAGAGTTGAAAATATTACTATAATAAATAAGCAAATAAAAGAGAAATATCACAGGTAATATTGTATGAAATCATGTTAAATAATGACACGCAAACGCATACATGGCATATTATTGCTAAAATCAGAAATGATAGTGATATAAAGCATAAACAATGGATACGCTGTAACTACATCTCTTGGTTGGTAGATTTTGCGAAAGCACGCATACTTAGAAAAAATACTAAATATGCAATGATACGTATTCTGAAGAAGTGATTAGCTTCTAAATCGGAAGTAACTGTCTACAAAGCATATACGGCGGGCTAAAATATTTTAATATTGCAGTCAGTGAATTTGTATTGGCGTATGTTTTAACATCTATCGTTCTCCAATTATCTGTGCTTGCTTGTCAATCAGTACGCCCGCAAAAATAGAGTAAATAAATTGCGATGTTAGAAACGCAGACACACCTGTCAATGCATGAAGTGTCTCGACATTCCGAGCGTAGCATCGTTTATTCTCTCGTTCTTTCCCTCCCTCCCTCCCTTCTTCTCTCCCCTCCCTTCACTGCAACACAATCGAATGCACATACAGAGGTATTATACACGCACGCATTTACACCGTTATACAAAACAAATACTTTGCATTCATGCAACACGGCAGTTTCAGGAATTACATTTTTTTCTTACCGTAGTCATCGCGGAGGAAAGGCGAAGGCTATATATTCCCTTCGGCTTCATCACAGCGGCTCTCGCTCTTTCGGAGCCTATACCCCCCTTAAAAACCCGGATATCTCCCCCCCCTTTCCTACTTCCACATGTAAACGGCACAAAGCAACTGAAAGAGACGCTACACCAGCACACCATACACCCCTCCTCCGTTTCTCTTTCGCTTCTCCCTCTCTTTTAGATGAAGGTAATAGGTCTTAAAGAAACATTCTCTCTATCATTATCCATAATTAAATATGCAATATAATATAATAATTATAAATATATAATAGAATGTAAGTATATTTGCATATATGTAACAGTACCGCATTTAATAATGAATGTACATATACAGCACTGTGCAGTTAATGTGAAGCAATTATAAGGTGCAGAATATTATTAAAAAATGAACATTGTCCATAGATTTAATATCTATCACCTATAAAGGAATAAAGTATTAGTGTGTATAATACATTTTAAGCCACACGTCAACCTAGGCCTACATACAACCTTCAATTTGAGCTTTTGGAAATCAGCGGTGTTGCCGCGTCTTTCCAAATTTAGTTTAGAGTTACTCTAGCCTGATAATGTCATCCACTAAAGTACTGAAGGGTCTGATGGTCACTGGTGACTATAGCTCACTGGTCATTACCATAAACTATAACTGGAACCGTGAATAAACATCGGTTAGCATTTGAAGAGGTAAAAGAAAATTTTCACCAGTTTCAACGGTGCCCTGGCAAGGCGGCCTCAAAGCAAATGTGTGATTAATATCGCTTAATTAATTGAAACCTGTATTCTTGACGTTGATGTTTCTGAAGTTAGAAATTAGAAACGACATTAGTACAAACCTTTTTCCTTTGAAAGCAACCAAAGCACGGAGCTGAATATAGCAATAGGCAATTATTGAATGGAAGTCTATAGAGAATTGTATTATGAATTATACTAATTCTTCAAATCTAACTAGCGTAAAATGTATTCATTTTATGTAATGTTGTTCGAATGTGTCATTAATTACTATTACAAAATGCACCGGGTGCCCATCACAAGATTCGGTAAGGAATCTATGATAAATGCAAGCGAGAAGTTTTGTATCTTTTACATTTAACCCAGCTAATCGAAGATCGCACCATGAGTTAAAAAATACCTATACAAAAAAAAATATTGAACTCACGAGTATCAGGAACTGTGTTATTAGTGATTAATATCATTAGACAATCATCATACAAAATAAAAAATACTAACCTACAAATGAATTCAGTCTTATTTCAGCATATTGTATTCCCATGTTCCTTACTCTCGAACTAAAAGCTACAAATGATTATGATTATTATTATGATTAGCAACAATAATATCAATTCAACAAACAGAGCGTCTTCATTTACTATATCCACTAACACTGTCAAAAGAACAGCAACAGCGAAACTTATCAAAAATATTTTTACTACAATAATATAAATTATTGTTGTTATTGTTGATTTTTAAATAATTTATTCTGGTTGATGTGTAAATTAACATGAAATGTGTCAGATTTTTTCTGCTGTTTTTTGCATCGATTTTTGATTTTTAATGCAAGTCTAAAAAACTCTCACGCCTCAGAAATCGAACGACCCGCTCACTTCGTGCCTCTTTTCCGTGGTCTGCAGAAAAATCCCTCCTTGACAGACAACGGGCTCAACCAATCATATTCAAAGGTATTACCAATGGTAAGAAAGAGAGGTTTTCCTACTGTGGAACAATGTCCAATATAAACTTCACTTAACTGTCAGTAGAAAAATAAGGCGGGGCTATTGTTACATGGTCGGATTCCCTAAAGAATGATGTAATGTGGTTTTATACAATGACGTAATCGTTGAGGACTCGGCAAATAAAGACAGAATGACGCTTTAAAGCAAGGTACCGCATTGGTCTAAATAGTAAAACCGATCGGGAGCATACAGAGAAATCGGACATGCCGGCTGTCTAAAGAAACGATACGATACTGTTACGATTGAGAGTTTAACATAGACATAAGAGAGCGAATGTGTAGCTGAAAATAGAATAACTGAGAACTCGTTAAAATTAAAATGAATGTAAAACATAAACATAACAAGTACTAATAATACAAAACATAACTTTGCGGAAATAATTATTCACACTCATTGTTTTCAGATACCGGTTTATTAATTTAATAAGCATACCCGCAAAGGGAAAGAATGTTAAAAACTTTCAGTAAAAATAATAATTACAACAATAGAGTGATTGTTTACAAAAGCATACAATAGACAGGCAAATGAAATATGTAGTCTATTGACAAATGTAATGTGTACTGTACTGACATACGAAACATGCATTGACATGAATAATTATGAGACAGGGAATAGATTATGTGTTACAACATGTTTTAGTAAGTTAGTTTATTGCTATTCATTAGTTCATCACTGCTACTACATCCTTGATGCACTTCCATGGCTGGCCCCTTTACATTCTCCTCCAAGTTTCATGGACATTTCCCCTCCCAACTTACTCAAACCTTCCACTGAACGTATCATTTCTCCTCAAACTGGTTTACAAACTGGTTCTCACAACAGTCACTCTTGCCATTACAAATTCAGAGCCCTGGTTATCCTTCTTGTCATTAATCTCAGAGTTATAACTGACAATATCCTTTCCAAATGGTGCTTCTGTCCTCACCTCTGAATGCCCCAGACTACCTTTGGCTGCTTCCAAATCTGTCTGTCCCTCACTAAGTGATTTATCAGGCCAATCGGAATCAGTGTTTTCTTTTTCTATTTCTTTCTCACCTCGTTGACTGGTGGAAATTGAATGTGCAGACAAATTATCAGGCAAGTTTTCAGAAGGAACGGACTGTAGGTAGCAGGACGATGTGAACTGATTATCTGTTAGTACGGTATTATGGCTATGATCAGGCTGTAATTGTGAGGGAGTAGAATTGAAGGATATTTCCTCATAAATGTGCAAATCTTTAATTGATTTGGTCAAAGAAGAGGTCATTTGATCAGCAGAGGTATTTTGAGGGTCAGACTGTGATTCACTGTGTACAGTTAAAAAAGTGTTGTTCTCTTTGTCCTGATTTATATCTGAAAGAGCAGGTGCTATGAAGTGGATTGTGGCATACGTAGGAGTTGTTTGATTGCCCAAAAATTCAGTGCACTTTATGTCATCTGTAAAGGTGTAATCCTGTTTTTCATTGCTTTGGATGTTTTGGTTTTCTCCATTGGCCAGGCTCGGTGATAATACAGGTTTTTTATTTGATTGCTCAAAAATTTCATGGGTTGTCTTTTCTGATGTTGTTCCTTCCAGGATACTTGCAGCGCTCTCGTTTGAATTTTTAATTTCATATATTAAATTGTCAGCTGTTGGAGAACTTTGGGCATGCTGTACTAAGCTTTGGTGAGCTGGCACATGATCGGTCATGGGATCTATTGATCGGTGTTCCATTTTCCCAGTAAAATCAGGTGATACGGCAGATATATCAACCTCTGAGACCTTCTGTTTGGATGGAAATTGCAGACATTCTATATGGTTACTGGTCATCATCGTTGGCTGCCACATTAAATGAGAGTATGTGTTGCCTTGATCTGTGGTGTTCTCACTTGAACTTGATTCTTTAAATTGATTCAATAAGGGTATATATCCTACCTTGTGATTGTCTGAAAGGAACCATTCTGCCCTCCTAGTGTTGAACTGACTCTTCTGACTGACAGAGCTGCCTTGTTCCTCTTTAGTCTCATTTTCATTATTATTGGATGGATGTGAATTGTCTTCCTTTTGGACTGACTGCTGATCCGTATTTCTTGGACACACTGACAGTGTGGTGCTATTATTGGTTGTATTTAGTTGATTCAGAGAGATGTTTATGGCATGACACGTGACATCCAAACTTTTGCTGTGATTATCAATGGGTGTCTTTCTTAAGTTTTTTGCAGCATCCTTCAAACTTCCCACTCCTTTCAAAATATGTCTTCCTTTATTAGCAGTAATTGATGGGATTCTGCTAGGTTTGGGCTTAGTTGTAACTCTAAGGCCAAGGTCAGGATTCTTATTACTATAGCAACCACCACCACAGTCCAGGTCTTCAGTAACCTGGCATTCATCTGAAACTTCAGAGCAAGCTGATAATTAAAAGGAGAATGAGCAAGGTTAATTGAAATCACAGTTACACCAGCGATCAGTTAAACCCATCACAAACAATTACATACTTCTAATTTGTATCATTTTATTATAAGCACTACAATGATAATCATTTTTCAAAATCTAAATGGTTTACTTGAATCTGATGATTTTGAATGTTGTCACTATATTACATTGAAGTCACTGTGTTAAATTATTTGCCACTGTATTAAAGTCTCACCTGCCATTCCTTTGCTCTTTTTTGAAGCCTTATTTTCCAGCTTGAGAGACAAGTTTGCAATATGTTCTCTGTTGCCCCCTATCGATGGAAAGCGGGGTTGCATATTGCTCTCTCTGGCTGCACTGAGAGAGAGAGAGAGAAAGAGAGAAAGAAATAAAGGAGGTGGGAGAGAGAGAGATAGCAAGTCTGCGTGGTTAACAGTCAGATTCTTGACAAATTCTTGAAACTGAATGCTAAGACTAATACAGTACAGTACAGTATAGTACAGTATACTGCCCTACTAAGGCAAAACACTAACAATGCTGACTCTGAAACTGAGAAAAAGGGCTTTTAAGTTTTGTGACTGTCCACCTGTACCTGTAGTTGGTAGGTAAATGATAATGTACTTATTGAAAACTGAGCTTAATTGAACAAAAAAATAAAAACAGAACCTAAGAGACTCAATAATTGACTTTTCATCAAATATTCAGTTAGCGTGTTTTGCCTTTGTATGGCAGTGTACTATAGTGCAGTACAGTACAGTACAGTATAGTATAGAATAGTATAGTTATGTGTCGCTTAATGTCTGTCCACACAACGCCCAACCACTTAGAGTTGAGAAATCCTGATCAGCTGACGGGACACAGCAGACATAAGCAACCATAGTGCACCGCGTATCTAATATAAACAAAACATTAGCGCTGCCAGCTGTATAATGGTACAGTACATAAGCCTATCTAAATTATAATACCAGTACCCATAATACTTGAAAGCGAAAATAAATGTCTATATTAAGCATTTATGCATTTACTTTACTGTACTTTTTAATCATTATTTTGATGTGTACTATATTACTGTTGGGGTGTATTATCAATTTTATTACAGTGCAGTATAAAGAAGTAGAGTAAGATATTAGCGTAAACTATCTTGGTTATTTAGGCAGCACAGGTACTGTATAGGTCCAGTATACCGTATAGGGTTCTACACAGTATACATTATATTCGCATAGCATTCAAAAGGCCTAACCCGAACATTAAGCGACGCATACCTGTATTAGTATAGTCTAAAATCTAAAATGCTCAGTGGACCCATATGTTCAGCTATGTATCCAGATGAAAAGACGTCTGCTACGAAACAGATATGAATGCATGGAGAAATGCACATGCACCTTTTTACTACTCGCTCCCTGATCCTCTCCACCCGTTTAAGTTTTGCTTCTCTCTGCTCTGGAGTCAGACCGAGGTCAAGTTCCAGCTCAGCGGCTAGCAGGGATGCTTGAGTTCCAGGCTTCGGTGAGAGGACGAAGAGAGAGAATTTACTATGTAGCAGCTTTAAGTTACAGATTGGGTACAGATTGAAAGAATTTTTCTTCACAATCCTTAGACCAGGGGTGCCCACACTTTTTTGGCTTGCGAGCTACTTTTAAAATGACCAAGTCAAAATGATCTACCAACAATAAAAATGCTAAACATATATTTATTTATATATATACCGAGTGTACTTTATTTTTAAAATATATATTGTTTACCTTGCACAACAGCATGAACATGTATGGTGCAATACAATTATGTACATTTTTGGCCATTACCTTACTCCGATGACGTCTTGAACTGAATGAGATCAGAGTTGCAAAAATTGGAAGCCGCTAACTAGGTGATTTGTTTGCTGGAGTTTTGCAGTAGCTTGCGCGGTTGACCTAGCATGTGCGGCCTTGTGTTACAAAAGACAAGATCTCAGACTGGCTGTACTGTATGTCAATCAAGTGCCAAATGCCACAGTGGGGATGGATGATAGGCTAACAGCTATTTTTTTAATGACATGAGATCTACCCACACTACCTGTACTGTAGTGTATTCTGTGGCTCGCGGTTCACTCGTTTTTACGTTGCGCGGTCTCCTGTGTGCGGTACAGTTTATTTTGAAAGGCAGGCCTCCACGATCAACTCGCGTTGCCTTTGCAATCGACCGCTAGATCGCGATCGACGTGTTGGGCACCCCTGCCTTAGACATTGTTCTGATCTTTTCTGCAATGTTTGTTGATTAAAAGCATCCATTTGCTTATTAATCACAGCTGTTGACATTTGGGGAGTATAATATCTTTTTGGGGAAGTAACTGACCGTTTACAATGTAGAAATCCTAATCAAATTCACATGACAGACATTGCAGCAGTTATGTAGCTGCATGGCCCACTCTGCCATTTGAATTCAAGGATTCTCATACCTTTTCTCTTCTTCCATTTCCCAATGTCACTCCTGCTACGCCAGAGCCCCCCTCCTTTACTTTAGCTCCATCGTCAGAGGGTGAAATTCCACTTTCTGATGCCATCCAGTCATTTGTCTGGGACCAGAGTCCTGTTTTAGTTTCTAACTTAGTCACATCTTTTAAATGTTCCTCAAATGCTTCTGTGCTTTGTCCTGATGGAATACTACTGTAGTTATGGCTACGTAATTGTGAAGGGTCCTCTTCTTTTGCAAGCTTCTGCTTGTTTTGTTTTGACAGTCCTTTGGCTGTGTGAGACATATCTGCTCTATCCTCAAAAATTTCTGATGATAAATCAGATAGCAATCTTTCATCAGGCTGATCGTCTGCTATGTTTGGCTTTAGACACAGGGAATTTTGGTTCAATGTCTCCTGGAAGAGTGACTTCTGGCTTTGGTCATGTATTGAAAAAGGTGTCCCGGTGGAGATTAGCTGTGGGATGGGACTGACCAGCTCAGGAGCGGGGTCTTCAACTGACACACGTCGAGCTATCAGGGCAGATGGCAAGACGGCAGTATAGACTCGCGTCACTCTGATAGGAAAGGGGGGCTGACATACCACAGAGAGGTAAATAAATAAGAAGAAAGTTACCTACATGGAAAATAATCCATCTAAGCACACTAGTACACCACACAGTACCTGCAATAGGACAATATTCACCTTCTTATTCCAGTGCCTTCTTGTTTTACATACAGGAATTTGAGGGCTGACATATAAGTACATACACACAAAAAACTTTTTGTATTGTAAGAATTCAAATTCTGCATGTGTATTACACTAAAGCCGCTTTACCATACCTATAAAACAAGCATAAATGATACTACTACATGTATTGGTAAAAACAGCTCTGCATTAGCAATGTACACAACATGAGTATCAAGCATTCACTATACTTGATTGTGCACATATCTTTGACTGTAGCAGAATGTACTGACAGATTTATTGTCCGTTCCTCACATTGGCATCATAAGACCATTCCTGTTTCAGTTAACACTAGTCACAAATATGCAAATCAAGCTTCATTTTGGCTGGACTAGGTGAATAACACTGTCTAAATACATTTTGGTTGTGAGGTTCCGGCTTTGTAGAACCATATTAATTTTGGCATGGATACTTTGCCTTGTAAACAACAAATAAAGCATATTAATAGAGGAACCAATTGATTTGGCTGTGTTTCTATGAAACTGTGGACTGTTGTGTGTACCTGTTATTAAACTGAGTATGTCAGTTCGCTTAAATACAGTTACCTCTTCCCTGGGCAGAGACGACCTTTGATACTGCATGTCGTTAATGCCTGTTGGCATAGCTTCTTTCTTTTGATTTGATAGTCGTTCTTGGTTTCTTCTTATTCTTTCTCTCTGTTCCTCCTCACTCATCCTCGCTCGCTAAATTAATAAACCAGTTAACTGATAAGAGTTACAAATTAACATAAGAGTTAAAGGAGTTCTTTTTTGCAGCTATATTAACGTGAAATGCCGCATTACAGGGCCTAAATTTAATGTGGATACTGCCATCTTGTGCTGAGTTTGGGTATTGTGGGGACCTAATTATACAGTGAACATGGAATCTGTAGAATTCATACTTCCATGGCTCTTTGACCCATCTTTAGACAGTAGAGAAACAATATTAAATATTTTACCTTAGTGTTCAGGCACTAAAGGTATAATAAAAACAAGGACTGCTAAGCCTGCTGGATAGCAAAGAGCAGATCCAGTCACTAAATACCTCATATCCTAGCTTATAAATCAGCGCTGCACAATGCATTTGTAGAGAATTCCATACAATATTTTGTTTCATTGCTTCTCGGCTAAATGCTTTGCAAATGCAGTGATGTCTGCTAACGGGAAAGAGGACTTTCACCTTAGTTGCTGTGTCAGACGAAGCCCAGCTGGAGGCAGTAAAACCGGGCAGGGTAGCTGAGAGAGAGAGAGACCCAGTGCAAAGTCAGTGGGTGTCACCTGTCTGCCTGTCATTCAAATGCCACACGTCTTACATTTAATCTCATCTGGGCAAAGTACTCTGTTAGGCGAGCTGAGATGCCTAATGATTTTCATTACACTACACCAGTGAAATTAGTGGGAGGAACGCAGAAAAAACAGAAAATATCTGTGATTTCTTTTTTACATTATATGGAGATTTTATCAAACAGATATTCATTTCTTTGTTTGGCAATTATAGATAGTGGCTTGAAGTGTACAAGCCATTTGAAAGTGGATTGCAAAGCATTCTTATGCATATTTTTTTCATAGTTTCATCAAAACTAAATTGTCAGTCAATATGTTAAAGGAAGAAACTGAAAAGCTTAGAGAAGTATTTACATGCAGCACATTATTATTTAGCAGTACCTACTTTTTGTCTTCTGGAACGAGTAACACCAGATCTGTGCACTGTTCTTCTTAGCTGATTTTCTGTGTTCAAGTTGTTCAAGTTGGCCGAAATATATTTATGGACTGCGGGTTTCAAATAAGGCCATAGATTCTCAAGGAGATTAAGATCGTGACTTTGGGACACTGAGGACATTTACCCTGTTATTTCAGATCCACTACAATGGTAGTTTAGACCTGGGCTTAGGGTGAGTACCCTGCTCTATATTTATATATATTACTTCTTTATATTTCTATATATATGAATGGAAGCATGGCCTCTGTTTTCTCTCCATCTGATGTAACTACAGAACCACATGTCTTTCCTACATCTTAACTGGGTCAGAGTCATGCTTTTTGGCTAAAACCAGGTGAGGTTTATGATGGTTATTTTTGAGTAATGCCATACTTCTTGACATACTTCTCTACCGGCCAGTCTTACAGAGAGCTAGTCATTGGTCTGTCTTTGGCTTTCTCTCACAGTCTCCATCTTGGATACTGAATTTTGGGTAACGGCTTTTTCCAGGATGTGACTGGGTGCTGTGATATAGTTTCTTTCTGATTATTGATTCAATGGGGCTCTCTAGTTGACCAAATACTTTCTGATATTGTTTTGTACCCTTTTCCTAATCTATACATTTGTATCACTGTCTAACTTACGCTGACATACTCTTTAATGATCTTCAATGGTAAAGCAATGTTTGTCCCCAATTGGCAGGAATTGGATACTTATGCAATGCATGAACATTATTATTTGATTGATTGATTAATAATAGCTCTACCTTTCCAGTTTTTGTTGTTTGGATATGCATGAAGTAAGCTATATTTATAAGAAATATTAGGTCTCAATGGAAATGTCATAAATCAAGACTTAATGGGGACAAAAGCAAGGTTTTGAAAACTTTCGCAATGCACTATAAGTTGAATGAAACTCAAAGCAAAGGCAGTGCAAGGTCACCTGGCATCGTGTCCGCCAGCTTCTTTCCTCTGGGTAAAACAGTGAGACTGTTTCCTGTTCGATCTAGTGACCGTTGGCAAGACGACAGATCACTGGAGAACACCTGTGAAAGGCAAAGAGGAAAGAGAACAGGTGGATTAGTGAGCAGTTGCCTAGAACAGTGTTTTTCCCCACCTGGTCCTCGGAGATCCCCAAACAGTCCACGTTTTTGCTCCCTCCCAACTCCCTGCAGACAGTCCCTGTTTTTATTCCCCGCCAGGAGCTGAGATGGAACAAAAATGTGGACTGTCTGGGGGTCCCCAAGGACTGGGTAGGGAAACACTGGCCTAGAATATCTTCTATTTGATCAATTTGGTAGCATGGTTATCTGACAAACACAACACAAAGAGTCTTCCCCCTTTAATCTGTAAATGTCGTTATCAGCACAGTTTGATAAGTCAGTCAGAGTGACTGTCACTCACCTCTACTTCAGCCTCCCTCTCCAGGCAGCCTGGTCTCAGCCCGCTCTCCTGCACCTCCTGGGGTAAGGGGGGGCGGGGAGGGGGTTCCAACTCCACCTCCTCAGTATAAAATGTTTGATTTAGAAATTAGCCAGTTTGCAAAATCATTTACGGGTCTGCTCCTTGGTTTTGAGCAAACACTTATAGACAATTCACTGATTTAAAATCACACTGAGAAATCTATAGAGAAACCATTAATTAACTTTACCATTTAGATCAATATGTTCCTATTTCTGCTCAGTTGTGCTGTGTTTCTATACAATTATGCAGAAAAGTGCTCTGTGTACAAAAGGATAGTAAAGTTAAATAAATTTAAAGAGTCCACTAAAAATTATTTTCATTTGTACTGTATATTTCAGCCATACTTAGTATAAGAAGCAAAATATATTACTCAAACCAACTAACTGACCCCTGAACACCCAAAGGTGTTCACTGTCCACAGTATACAGTGGAGCGGTTGATTCATGGTGTTTTTCCACTGGCATACAGGAACTGAGCTGTACCACAAAGAGACACTAGTTACAGAACGGTTCCAGCTTGCTTCGGTTTTCCACTGCAGAAGGGTTGGCTCCGTGAAGGCACTGCCTCCGAGCTTGGAAAGCGAAAGTGATGTAAAACCGAAGAAGCACTCATTTACTGTTCACACGTTGTATATTATGATTTACTATATGCTAATTTCCGCTACCTAGTCTGTGAGAATCGCTGACTTATATTAGCATCAGACACTAGTTGATTCGAAAATACATCGTTTGATGCACTCAGACACATCACCAGTGAGTGGAATTGAGCAGGGCCATGTCAGCATGGGTACAGCTTGGGTATGGCTTGGAAACATTTAAAATGTAAAATCGTCAGTTTCTGGACTTACAGTACGGCTCTGGAAAGACTTGGTTCCTGGTGCCAGTGGAAAAATGCCCTCAGTAACTAAAGAAGAGCTCACTAGCTTTATTCCTGCCAGCAGGCACATACATCAATTAGCATCAAAGAGCACTTCTGTTAAGGGGACACATAAAGGCAGAGAAAGTTATGTGGTGAACTGATGAAAGAGGGAAACAGAAAACATAAGACCAGACACACATAACATAAGATGCACACACATAGCAACTGGACACACATAGCAAAGAAGGAAAAAAGGAATTAAACCATACTTCAAGAAGTATTGAAAGAAGAAGGATGAGTGTTTATGTGAAGCCAAGAGATGATACTTTCAGCTCTGTGCCAGAAAAGTTACAAGGCATCCAGTGGTAGCAATATCATGTTAGTACTCAATACACTGTGACTATTTTGAATACTAAGGAATAATACTCATATTTGGAATATAATATTCCTGATATTGTGTTCTTATAAGGAGCAAATTTCCTGTCTGTGTTTGCAGGTATCTCTTCAGCCTAATGCGATTTTTATTATACTCACAATAGAGCCCCCAGCAGTATCAAATCACCTCAAGTAAAACTAGTAAAATTCTGCTCCAAAACAAACAGTAAGAGGTTAACAATTAATTATACTTACTAAATTACAAAAAAGCAAAAGCACATTGTGATGCCTGAATCTACTCGTCATTTCCATGTCAAGCTAACAGAGAATTCTGCAAAGGTTGGTTGTATCCCAATAACGGCTCCAAGTGCGTCTTTAAACTCGAATGCGAAACGGCGACATGTAGCGCTTTCACATGCTAGGTTTAGAAAGTGCAAGTGTCTCAAAGCTTTCAAACATGTTTAGCTTTGACAGATAAGACAAAATGGACTTTAGTCTCCTAGTCCAGTGCAAGCTCACCCCAAAATACATGAAAAGAAAAGCTTTGTACCATAGGGATGCCACTAGGTGACCTGTCCACTTGAGGTCTTGGTGCTTCATGATGAAGGGCACCCTTCTGAAGAACTAGAAAAGGCAAAGACAAGTGAGGAATATTCAATATTTTGTTTAACGCTTTAACTACTTATACTGTGGAAAGATCACTTACAAGCCAGTTATGTAACTAGAAAAGATGGTGTCAGAATGAGAACAATGTATTCCCCCAGACAGCCCTGTCACCCCGTGAAAGCCAATCAATGTGTGTTTACCAAATGCTCAGAGGACTAAATGTGGCACTCTAAAGCTCTGTTTAACCTGTACTGAGACAAATAAATAAAAAATATCTTAGCCTATTGTTGGTACTTACTAGTTTACAGTCTGTACTTGCTTGGCACGCGGTTTGAAACTTATGAACAGGAATTTTTTTTTTCTGACTGTAGTAAACCATGGGTGACTGAAACCATGGTTTCTGAAACTGCGGACACAGGGGTCCTATTGTACTTTTAGAGTTACTGTGTTCACAAGACCAAGTGTCTTCTATAGCCTCCATTTCCACTTTTGCTGCCACATAAGAGCTGCTGCTTAATTTTTGGGAAAATTTGTCTGAAAATTAAATCAGGTGTAGATGTTCATCCATATAATGTTTCTATCAAGCAATTACAAGATCCCTCAAATATGTTTTGACTTATCAGACCTTCACAAGTTCAAATGTCATCTGAAGTCACCCTTCCCTGTTCCCATTAAGTGGCTTTGTTTCAATTCACTTCCAGTTTGTCTCAAAATTTGATCACAGTCCCAGTTGGTTACCCATATGATGTGTTTGCAAAGTTTGAGGAAGATCAGAGTCAGAATCAGAATTCACTTCACTGGCCAGGTACAACTGCATGTACTAGGAATTTGTTTTGGCAGTGTTGGTGCTTACATTCGCAGACAACATATAAGAACAAAAAGCATAATCCATTCAATACTTTTCGAGTAATCATGTTAATGTGATCATGTGTCTAACTACCCTTTTCTTTGGTATCACTCTCTGGTGCTGCTTCAGTTTTCTGTCTTAAAATTTTATCAGTTCCATTTCATCCCCCAGATAATGTGTCTGCAAAGTTTGACAAAGATCTGTGAAATACGTGCACTATCGTGTTAACGAGAAAGTGTCTGTGACGGTAGTGGCAGACCGGTCCCAAAATCATATGTTACCTGTTTGCCTCTGTGATGCCATTATAGCCCGGAAGTGATTCCTGTTGGCCCTAAGGCCACAAAGAATATCCTCCATCATCCACAGTTCTCTCTGAGCTTGGGACTGTTCCTGAAAAGGGAATCAATAAAACAGAAGAAGTCTGAAAGCTGGGTGGTGAAACACTGAAACACATGCACGCTGTTAAGTAGCAGAAGTAGACATTATAGAGATGCAATTAAAGAAAACAAAGGTGAGAAGACCTGTAGCCTTCCAAATCGACAGATGTGCTGAAGATGCGAACGAATGATGGACAGTTCACTCTCCATCCTCTCATATTGACTCCACACCTTTTCCATTTCCTGAGGGAGGGGGCAAAAATTAAGCGGCCACAAATGTTTTGAATATTTTAGCTTGATCAAGGAAGTTCAAATTCATCAAATCGATTTCTGTTTAAAAGTAACATTTTGAAACAACAAAAAGTACATTCACCATTTTAGATGCTTGTAAACAAATTAGTAACCTTCTGTAACAATATCAATCTTTTCCAGTTTAACATAATCAGAGACATCATTCTTCTAAGATTCCCTACCATAGAGATATCACACAGTCTGGCTCTGACAGTGACCAGCTCCTCCTGGAGAAAACCCTTCTGGGACAGCCCATCTTTCCCCTGAACACCGAGACCCCTAAGCCCCTGAGCCTGCTGGTCATCCAGCTGCAGCCTTGTCATCTCCAGAGCACACTGTACATTGTCCTGAGAGAAGACAGAGAAGGAACAACTGAGCAAATTTAGTCAGATACTAAAGTCAAAGTCATATACAGTGCTCACAGAAAGTCTTGGGACAGTTGCTTACTTCTGTAAAAATGTTGCATATTTATTGGTTTCATAACAAAAGTCCATTGACCAGCAATGTTTAACATATCTGCACATCTTCCACACAGACAGTTTCTTTGTATTAACTATCAGAATTTTTTTGACTGACTCATTCAGTTCCGTTCTTACCATTTTGCTATTAATTGGAACTGTAGTCACTGGCTCCCAAAGAGATACGAAACGCAAATATTTGGTGCTTTATGTTATTGCAAAGGTGCTACTAATTAAAAAGCACCAAATAATGCTCGTCGATTAACTTTTTAACTCAGAATAGTATTTTTAAAACTTTAATTTGAGTTTCAATTTATTACTACTTGAAATGAATGTTTTACTTAAAACTACTGGTTGTCTCTAATGTGATATATATGTGATATATATAAGTTAATAAAGTAATGATTTTTGTCATTTGTCAAACCAATACATCTGCAATATTTTTGCTTAATTAAGCAAGCATCCCAAGACGTTTTATGAGCACTGTACATATGCATATAAAAAAAATCTACATAAACCTGAAAAATTCATATTAACAAGTAATAACACTATTCTGTTAAAATGCACAACAACTAACTAAAAATAACAAAGAAAAGCATAGTGGAATATGTTTCTCAGTTCCATGAGCATGCCTATGGAGTGGCATGCTTTAGTAATCTTTCTACTTGTTTCATTATTTAACTCACAATCTCTTGTGTTGTATCAAATATCCAACTTCATCTGACATTTCAAGAGTAACATTCAATATCTGGAAAATTCAACTATCTGGCAGTGCCTTGGTCCTGACATTGCCAGGTAGAACTTTTTTCCTGTAGTATAATTTTGTTCTGCTCTACCACCAACATACCTCATTTCACTTGTTAACAAATGATAAAGCCTCAGATGACGTAGCTCAGGTATGCAGGTGAGGACTGGGGAGGAACTACTGCTACAGATACTCTTTGACCTTTGACCTACATATAAAATCTATAGATTGCTTTTTTTTGTACTTTTTGTCTTTATTGTATGGTTAATTGAATACTTCATGTCACCACCTGCACCAAAACGAATTCCTTGTACTTTTTGTACTTGGCGAATAAAAGGATCTGTGATGATATTGTGGTCCCACTCACACACAAAACAAACCTTGTCTGCTTGAAGCTGGACCAGTTCTTTGGAAAGTGCCTGAAGCAGTTTATCACAACCGCATATTCTTGTCAGAATTGCCTAAAACAAAAAAGAATGTTCATTGTGCCAAAGAAATTATCCAAAAACTTCATTATATTAGTTAGAATTGAAATCACTGGCAAGAGTTAGCTGACTGGAATGACTGGAAATGCAACTTACATCAACATCCAATTCTAGGGGTCTAAATGGATCTCTGTCCTGGTAGAGGTCTGCGGGTGAAGGCTAAAAATGTAATTTCACTGGTCAGAAATGTACTTTTTTATGTACAATACCACTATAATATTAGTATATGCTTTATAAAATCTCAAAAATCTGTGTTTCTCGACCTGGCCTTCTGGGACCTCCAGACAGTCCATATTTTTGCTTCCTTTGAGGCAAAAATATGGACTGTCTAGAGGTCCCAGAGGGCTGGATCGAGAAACACAGATTTCTGTGGCAGGGTCTGGCAGGGAGTTGGGAGGAAGCAAAAAGGTGGACTGCCTGGGAGGGAGCAAAAATATGGACTGTCTGGCAGGGAGCTGGGAGGGAGCAAAAGGTAGACTGTATGTAGGTTCCTAAGGACCAGTTTCAGAAGCGCTGGTATAAATATGACTATGGGTCCATGTGAGGGTGAATACTATAAAAAGTAGCAACATTGCATGAAATGTAAAGCCAAACAAAGCATCATATGATTGGTCTGTTGGAGGTCATATATGCTTTTGTTCGATTATGTAATGATTTGGCCCATTACAATGAATAGTAAAGAAAACAGCCATATATACAGAACGTATACCACGCAGATGTTGTGTAGGTGTATATAATTTCTGCATGGTGCATCTGCTCAGCATTTAATGTCCTCAGTGCAAATAAAATAACCTGGCTCATTTCATTGTATGAACACCAGCATAAAAGACAGAAAAATAATTATACACAAAAAGAGATGGACACACAGCACCACCCACTAGGTGAAACACCAACTGAAAACCACTCTGTACTGGATAGACAAAGAAGCCAATTGGATCACAGAGACTGGATCAACAGGCTCACTGACACGTACAACAGTCAGATATATTATCTGATAAAGAAAACTGTACCATAGCATGCTGTAGCAGACAGACAGACATAGGACTGCGGTGGTGGTGGTGGTGATGGTGATGGTGTGGAGGGGGAGGGGCTGGGGCAATTCTTGGTGGGGGCAATGGAGGCAACGAGCCAGTCTGCCCCCCATGAGAGCAGGCCTAGGGAGAAAAAAATGTGGTAAATCTACAGGAAAATACTGGAATAGCTGATGACAGAGCATGAGAAAGCAACATTAAGTGTGAGCCATTATGTATGATGGTGTTTTCAACAAAACTTATTTAAAACATTTAATTTAAAGGCTTACATAGAGCCGATGAAGTCTCATACAAAAAAAGACTAATGCCAGAGGAGTTACAGACCAAGTCTCAAATTGCACATACTGAGAAATTTATAAACATGTCACGCATATGATATACTTGTGTTCCATGTAAAATTCGCAGGAAAGTCAAAATTTCTAGCATGCATCACTAGCTAGAAGAGGTATTGATGTGGCCACTATGTTAAAATTTTTGAATGGTGGTTGTTGAAGTGACTGATAGGAAGTGAGCTATAAATGTAAATAAAATACAAGTATATTTGTTGGTTTATACCACACAGGATTAAATAAAATTATCGCAAATGTGTAGAAAAAAAATGCATACTTGTTTATTGGTGGAAACTATAGGTTGGCAATGTATAAGTGAGTGATACTGGTATGTAATATGCTACATGGATTTTTCCCCACTCCCTCATGTGTTGCACTCGTCTTGTCAGTCCTGCTATAGCATGACTAATGTGTTTCTAAAAAACCTCGCATTCATTAAAATTACGTACTAAAATACACACATCCAACAGGAAAAATAGGGTAAGTGGAATGCGACTCCAAAACATAGTAACTTATGCCAAAACGAATTTAATTAATTAAATAATAAAAACTGTGATACCAACTGGCCAATAATGGTATTTTATGCATTTTATATAAGAAACAATAATACATTAACAAATTATATCATAAACATCTCCTTTGGGCCTTATGAATATCACTAGAATTGCCTAGTAAGCTTCAACCAAACGAGCCGAATTCACTAACTTGTCGATTGCCGAGAGTCGGGAGTAGTGAGCCACAGCCACCATGCAACCGGGCATGTGCAAAACACAAAAACAACCAATTATGGTATGCGGAGATGCACTGAAGTCAGCATGGCTGCAGTCTACGAAAAGCGAATGTAAGTGAATTTAAAAAGGTTTCTGTGTGTTTTTATATGATAATTAACCAAATATTTTCATCAGAATCTAAGACTTTAACCTGTGCAATTCGTCAATTGTTTATATTTGAAAACCAGTTTGGCTAATTCACTGAAAAGAACCAGTTCAAAAGAATGAGTCACGTAGTGCTTTTCTCTCTAACTGAAAATCGCACATGTTTTGCCATGCTGGTTGCTAATATATCAGTTGCGTTGGAACAGATTCGCTGTGTCACGTGTTGTAGCAAGACAAACTGTATTTTGTTCCACTGTATGCTGTGTAGTGTATTTAGATAGTATGACAATAAAGACCCAAATGACTTTATTATTTGAGACATGGTTCATGTATTCTTAGGTAATGATAATAGAGCAAACATCATGCCTTTGTATCAGAATAGCACAGCTCTGAACTTGATGCAGGCAAGAAAAACTAGAAGAGACACTTTATTACTTTGCAGTGTTATCCATTTGCTGACAACTGGCAGTCTGTATTCTCAGAGCCATTTTTGTCACTGTAGTTTTTCATGTCAGGATGCACCATAAATGGTGGATGCATGGAGGACAGTCTGTGGATGGATCTCCAGCCTTACCTTCCCTGGTCCTCTTCGCATGACAGAGACATGGGGCTGAGGAGAGAAATGCAAGGGGGGCTGAAGGGAAAATGAACACAGGTTGAGCTTATTACATACATAAGTGATCCTTTCCCACAATTCCCTTTGGACTTTGCAGTCTGATGTGACCTTTGACCTCCTCTCCCCATGTCTGAGCCCTGAAGGCTAGGCTCCCACTCTTGTTCCATACCACGTCGTACACTGATTAGTCACATTCTCTCCTTTCCTACGTTGTAAGTCGAAATAAGAGTTTTTGACGATTTATAATTTTCCAGTGGACAGCAGTGTAAATTATATAAGAACAGAAAAAGTTGTGACATGAACCATAAAAATAAGAAAACAAAGTAAGGATTTTTGTTTTAAACAGAATATTTCTATAGATGCAGAAAGTTTGATGTGTGATACAAACCTGCATTTACATGGCTGTTATACTAATTCGTAATCTGGAAACACTCACTTTAGCCATACACAGCCAAGAAAGGTTTTCTCCAAAATATATTTTTAGGAGGAATGAAGGTAGTACAGGATTGTTAGAAAAGGTGATATGAAATATTGAAATGTGATATTCAACTATGGATATGCGACCAGGGCTGTTGTTTGGATTCTGAGAAGAGGGCTTCAGCCATGAGCAGTTTCACTCCATCCTGTTCTCACCTTAAGCAGTCTTTTTTCAGGGGTAGGAGTGACTGAGCTCAGACTGCTCTCCCGTTGAGGAGATGGAGGAGAACAGCCCATATTTTGAGGTGGCAGTAGGTGGTCATCATTGGGCCGAATGTCAACTCTGCCCACTGGCGTATGTGGCCGCGTTCCTAGTTGACACTTTGGCGTCAAAGGTCTGGATCCAGTCGATTTCATTATCGGTGGTGGTGTTTGGACCCTGGAAATAAAAGGATGGCCATCTTGCTCATTCCCTTCCAGGCTCAAAGACTGGCCACGTCTTCTCGGTCCACCATAACTTGTAGGCGTTGAAGTTCTCGGTAATTGACTGAAATAGAAAGAGAAGGAAAGAATATCCATAACACATTCTAAACCCGATCCTGTCAATATTCACCTCGCATTATGTACAGTTTTCATTCATATTAATTATAAATTATATTTATAGATTTATTTATACATTTATAAATTAGATTTATAATTGACTCATTTAAGCAATAACATACGAGAAGGAGTGCGGTTGTACTCCAATATATCACGGCTGTGATTCGGTCATAGCCACGAGGATGCTGGTCGGAACTAACAGTTGTATAAAACAATAAACTCACTTACACATATAGAGGGGGAGCCATTAAGGAGACAAAAGTGAATATAGGCAGTAGAGACAGAGCGCAACGAGTCATACTCTGAAAACTTTTTTCCGGTTGGGCAGCTTTTACAAACAAATTACCGAAACAGATAAAAAGAAACATCCAAAAAACAAAATACATATACACCTTTACTTTACTCTCACTTCCGCCAGTGTTCATTTCTGTAACCGGTGGAAACACGGGCAGGTTCTCAAAAGATACCAAACAAGAACCAGCCCAGCAGCGGTTCCGTGTTGGTGGAAAGGAGGCATATGTAATGGTTTTTAGATACACCTGTAAAGTGGAGAGATACAGCTGATGTGAAATGTCTGAGTGTGGTTATACCCTGATAACCGCACTCACAGAACGCCTCTTGTCCAATCAGATTTCTTGGTCGGATCTAACTGTTATATAATAAATATTCCTTTCATTCACATTCCAAAGCTACAGAATATAAAGGAGTCTTCTTAGATTCTAAGATATTTTTGTTTTGCAGCAAGACCGTCATGGATCGTTTTCCTATTCACAGCAGAGTTTCCACTGTAAAATTAACATCAGTTCAGACTGGTCTGCAGTCCCAGTTTGGCGGATATTTGGTGACCTTCTTAGAGCCAATGAACGATGTGCTTAAGAAGAATATAATCGATAAGCGACTCACTTTATGCCTGTAATTGTTATATAAATAGGACTTTCCATTGTTCTCTCATTTTATCCATGCATATTTTATCTTGGCACACTCTTTGACCGAACACTCAACTTTGACCTACATATAAAATCTATCTCCAAAATTGCATTTTTTCACCTCCTTAACATTGCTCGTCTACGCCCATTTCTGTCCAATACTGATGCCCAAACTCTGGTTCATGCCTTTATTATGTGCCGTATTGACTACTGCAACTCCCTTTTCTGTTGGCCTCCATGCAAAATCTGTACAGAAGCTTCAGTACATTCAGAACTCAGCAGCCAGTGTTCTCACTCACACTAAACGATGCGTTCACTTTACACCCATCCTCTCTCAGCTACACTGGTTACCGGTTCAGTCTCGTATAAAATTCAAAATATTGCTTCTCACTTATGTAGCTCTGCATAACCTTGTTCCTTACTACCTCAGTGAACTCTTGACTCTCTACTCACCCCCTCGTGCACTCAGATCCTCTAACAATGGTCTCCTTGCCGTTCCACGCACTAGACTTTCCACTGTCGGTGGCAGGTCCTTCAGTGCCATTGCCCCCAAACTATGGAATTCTCTTCCACAATCACTCCGTGACTGTTCCTCGTTCGCTTCCTTTAAAACTGTAAGACATTTCTTTTCCTTGACCATTTCTCTATCCCTTCCTCCTACACTAATTGCTGATTTTTTTTGTTTTTGCTTTTTTGTATTATATGTATATTTACTTATGTGTTTTATTTTTGTGTAAAGCAACCTTGGGTTTGTGAAAGGCGCTATATAAGTTGAACTTATTATTATTATTATTATTTTTATTATTATTATTATTACTATTATTATTATACAGTGATCCCTCATCTATTGTGGGGGTTGCGTTCCAGAACCCCCCGCGAAAGGTGAAAACGTGCGAAGGAAAAACAGCATGTTTATATGGTTATTTTTGTATATTTTAAGCCCCTATAAACCCTTTATATTCTCTTAGATATTATGTAAGATTCGTTTTGTATGTAATTATTTATGTAAACACACAGTTTATATAATACGCACAAATTTACGTATCGTATATCATTGAAGAGTTTTATTTAATACGTAAAACGTAGTTGTAAACATATTGTAATAATACATATTTTAACAAAA
>JAAGVU020001495.1:0-40452 GCA_011763525.2 Mormyrus iriodes
GACTGTGAGATGCACACCGTGTTTGTGTGTCTGACTGTGAGATGCACACCGTGTTTGTGTGTCTGACTGTGAGATGCGCCCCATGTTTGTGTGTCTGACTGTGAGATGCGCCCCATGTTTGTGTGTCTGACTGTGAGATGTACACCATGTTTGTGTGTCTGACTGTGAGATGCACCCCATGTTTGTGTCTGACTGTGAGATGTACACCATGTTTGTGTGTCTGACTGTGAGATGTACACCGTGTTTGTGTTTCTGACTGTGAGATGTACACCATGTTTGTGTTTCTGACTGTGACACAATGATGTGACACAATACTGCACTGCCTGCAAAACACAATCCAACATTGGCATCCCCTTCCCAGACAGCCAGCCAGCCAGCCATAAAGAGCCAGATTCACCACACATTATGCTAAGGAATTACATTAGTATTATAAATTTATAGGACAACAGTGTGAAAAATGGAATCAAATTTTCTGTTTTCCATATGACAGAATGATGCATATTCTCCCGCATGTGACGGTAACTTTGCAAAAACGATTCTCAATGACAGAAATCAATCAATCGATCAATTTTATTCTTATATGGCGCCTTTCGAGACAGAGTCGCCCCAAAGCGCTTTACATGACATTGAGAGATAAGAAAAAGGGAAAGGACAAATTGACAAAAGAAAGAAGGAAGGCCAGATACCAACGGAGCAGAGGAAATGGCAAACTTTGGACAATGAAGGGTTCTTTATGTCAAATGACTGGCGCACAGTTTTGCTGCACTGGTCTCTTGGTCTCCTGCTATACAGAAAAGAGTAGCTGAGGTCTCTCTGGGTACCGAGTGAAATTAAAGGGAAGATTTCAACCCTGTAGGCAAAACCGGGGCTTTCACCAAATAACCTGCCAACATCACTGCTTGCCTATTGGCAGGAAAGGTGTGCTCTCGGCAGAAACACAAAACCAGTGCCTTTGGTCTGGGGTAACACTGTCACTGTTTGAACATCCCCCTCCCCACACACACACATCTTAGAAGGTATACCATATGCTTCTGGGAGCAGGATACCCCAGCTAACGTCGGATATGTAAGATGAAAAAACATACAACAAGAAATGTAAGCAAATCTGACGTGCATTTATGGATGAAAATCCTTTTTGCCAACTGTGTGGAGATGAACACTCTGCCTGCATTTCAGAACCAAGTCTTGATCATTTTCCCATAACAGAGAACGCTGTGGCAAAAAAACAGACATTTAGCTAGGATTATATTACAAAGCATCCTGTCCGGAGTGTCCCTGCCTCGTGCCATGTGCTGATCCCCCATGACACCCTACAGAATTAGGGACTCGAAGAAGGATGGACTGATGGATGAATCATCTGGTACACCGTCTGCTTATTAAATCCCAATGAGAGAGGCAGAGGAGCAGCCTGATGATAAACTGCCCAGGTTTTTAAATTTGTAATCACAGTAATATAAGTTAATTGCTGGGCCTCAGCTAACACTTGTGCGAGATTAAAGAAGCGACGCCGGTGGCCGTGAGCGATTAAAATACCTGCAGAATGTGCTGCCATCAAACCCGGATCCATCGACTCTGAGGCAGCGGACGGAGCGCACGGCTTATCAGGGGAATAAGGCAGCCGGTTCTCAGCTCTCGCCTGCAGTCTGCACTCCTGTCCGTTCATTAATGCATCCTTTTAAAGATATCATTACTGCTTCTTTAGTTTGCACGGAAATAAGACAATGTGGGGCTCCTGTTTCCTTTCAGTGGTAATTTTGATTATTCAGAACATTAAAAAAAACATTATGTGCTGCACATTAGCATAATTGCTGGTATCTTTATGGTTCTGGGCCATTGACCCTGAATATTTTTGTCTTCGTTTTATGTTTTTTCCTCAGTTAGTGTCCCTCTAATCTTTTTCGGTTAAGTGAGGTGTTGCTAATATCATTTTTCATTTTTACGCTGCTCTACACTGTACTGCGGTGTTATATATTAGTGTGGGACACTTTTTCAAGAAGTGTACCAGGTGCCATCAGAGACAGAGATGATCTGATAAACGGAGTGTAACAGTGAGGGACAGTCATGTTCTTCCTTTTTGAAACAGCTGTCCACCATTCCTTCCATCCATCTTCCAGGTCACAGGGGACCTGACGCCATGGGGCACAAGCCTGAGAATCTGTAATGCCAGTCCATCGCAGGGCCAGCCACAGACACACCAGCCACATGCCACAGCCAATTGAGAGCCTAACAGCATGTCTGCACAACATGCCAGGGCAATTCCACCATGACTATTATACAAAATAAACATAATCGCGAGGTCAGCCCTGTAATGTTGTTTAAACAACATTATCACCTTGCAAAGAATACCCCGGTTGCTTATTGTAATGCTACAATACACAAATACAGCCCGATTCCCCCTCGTTTTCTCCCTGTCTGCCACAATAGGCTTTCAGACAGAAAGCTAAATGACTCTTTTATTAAAAATCCAAAAGCCTCATAAAGGTGTGATCTTGCCATGTTCGAAGTCTGTGGCGAAACATCCACGGGAAGCTTAAAAGGGGCTCATAGCCCACTGAGAAAGAGATGGAGCGCAGCGTGTAAATGCAGATACCTGCATGTGAGGCCACCCGCAGGTACCCGTCCACCTGGGCAGGTCTTCATTACGTGCGCATTGCGAACAAGCCACTGCTTCTTGTTCATTTAAACATGTCGGTATTTATCCTGCATGTTAGTCTGCCTTCAGTTATAACACTCTTAGTATTATGGCAGCCTGTACGAGTGACTCCAACAGGGGAAATTATTTCCCACATTATTTTCACACGGATGCATGTCATAGACGTGATTATTTAAGACACTACTACAACTACAACTTCTAGTTTTTGTGGCTTGAATGACAATAAAATTATTATTATAAATTATGGCCTGTTTCTCCCCTTCACAAAGGTATTTGCAAAACATTTACCTAGTTGCGTTTGCTCACCTGCGAAGCTTCTCTCTCCGCCACGTTCTTCCCGCGAGGCGACGCGCACGCAGTTTACGTTTCCCTGGAGGACTAAAAGTCACGTCCAGCAGGGGGCGGTGCAGGAAAACCGTCTCCGGCGGCTCCTTGGTTTCCGATCTCACTTGTTTGCATGAGGCTGTGATGTGAAATGTTGACCTCTCGCTCTCGGTCATGTCTCTGTATTCTACCCGCTGTTCCGCATCGCATCGGTACTTCGCTCCGCCGCATGTCACAATGCTACCCCATGATGAATGCTGCACTCTATGTTGTTAGATAACTCGTAGTAGTTAGTATTTTGTAATTAGGCTGCACGATAATGGAAAATGCGAAACGTAAACCACACTGTTTCAATCACTCATAAATAGACGTGTTTGTGAGAAGTTGATTTATTTTGAACTATTTTTTTCTTATAAATTCTGCAGTACTTATTATACTTATTATACAGCCCTTAATGGCCCGATCTCCGCGGATCTGGGGACGGAGGCAAAGGGCGCGTTTGACCCGCAGTCGGGGAAACGCAAAGCGCCCGTCTGTTCTTAGTGATCCTTGCCCGGACGCTACCTCATGGGTTACACAAAACAAATTTCCTTCACTGGAATTATGAAACCAATTATAATTATATATCAAAGATTCAACCCATAAAATGAAGCGAGGACCAAACTGTAATGAATGTATAAGTTTTACTTCACCTAGTGCTTTAGGATAGACCAAAAATAGACGACAATTTAACCATGAAGCCACAGGTCTTACAATTATTTTTGAAATGTAAGAAGACACCGTTTTGATTAGCTTGTTAAAACGACAGCTTTATGTGTGTGTGTGCCGTGGCACCAGACACCATTCCAGCATCAATCCAGAAAAAAACATGAAAACATTCAAGATGTTCAGTTGATTTGTCATCTACTTGGAATGTTAACTGTATTTTGTCTCTGGTAAAACACAACACAGCGTTTAATCTCCGCAAGACACTTGATTTCTAAATGAAATCTGGTGTCCCATGTGCAGAAGAACCCCCCCCCCCAACATATGGATTTATTCATGCTGTGAGAGAGAGATCTTTCTGGCAAAACCTGCACAGCTCCAGGACACACCGTCAAAGGCGGTTCCCTTTCTGGCAGCCCTGGGGCAACTTCAAGTGGAAACATCGAGGAAAATAGTAGGCTGGGCTAAGATACCATGTCTGGTAAAAACCAGACCATGCCCAGTGCCAGTAACCATCGCCACAACATAGATCAGCACAGCGACAAAACGGCAAGGCTGCACACTAATGATCAGTTACTAAGGAACACCATGGGCCTAAATGGCCGAAGAACCAACAGCCTGCTTAGATTATCTGTTTACAGCGGCTGCATGAAATGCAGAACTTCAAGAAGTTCTTCCTTCACTGTGTATCATCTGTATGGAAAAGTACAGGGACACTAAAATAAGGCCATTTGGGGGCACTGCATGAGTCTCTGCAAAGTGCTTTTGACAATCAGCTGGACAGCTGCAATCCAGTATGAATCTCCACAAATGACACAGGAAAGACTCTTTGACTCTTGCTTGATGATCCCAATAGTCAGTCTGGTGCAGGTCTTCAAAGACTGATGGTTAAAAACCAACGCAAATATAGTGAATGAATTAATTATGTCATTCTGTCTTTTATTAACCAAATGAGAGTCAAAAAAGTACTGCACACAGGGACAACCTGACCACCCATGTGGCCACAAACAGCACAGCTTTCTACAAACAGCTGGAGGCAATGACCCATCGTCCTACTTGGGTTGCAAACATCTGTCCAGCAGGATACCACAGCTAAATTTTGATTAATTTCAACAGCTGTCACTCAACTTTAAGACCTCTTCGGAAGCTCGGGGGTTGACTTGAAGCGTGTCTATTTTTGAAAATGCTTAATCTGTTGGGTGTATTATTCACAGCTCATTTAGACACAGTGATAGTACCAGGTCCTTGAGTTTGTCTTCTTCAGTTCTTCACATCTATGTTAAATATTTTTCTTATGAAGAACAACCATATTTAAAACTCACTCTTGAAAAGTGAAGGGAGTAAAGTATCATAAAGGGAACAGAAAAGCCTTACAAATCAAGCTACATTTTATTTCAGCATATTGGTTAACATCCAAACAGAAAGAACAGATGGGAATATTACTGGTTTGCCTTTTTTCAGACCAACTTTCTACGCTCAGTTGTAGAAGCAGTTTTCCTTTCCCCATTCGACAGATTTTAAAAATTAGAAGCACTTTTGTGTATTAAAGAGAGTCCTGGAGAAGGAGTGACATAATGCTACAGCTCCTAGCAGTCAAAGCCCTGGTAATTAAGGAAACCCCAGGAGCATTTACTGCACATAACATCACAGCCAAGTTCCCATACTGCCCTCCACACATCTCGGTCAAAGGCTTAGGGCACTCCGTAAGTTCTCCCCGGCTCATGGAGATTTCCCCCATGCCTGCCAATGCCTAGATGTGTGGTTAGGGGGATCTGGGTCCATAAATGCCCTTGCTAATCACCTGTGATTTTGAAGACAATCTTTCAAATCAGTTTAAGGTTTATAAACATACGTGAAAAAAAAGTGTGTTACGATCATAGAAATCTGGCTGTAATGCTGAGCTAACAAAACCTGACCTTTGTCTTATTAATCCTATTGTTTCAGGTACATTGTTTTATGGGGTAACTGTTGTTAAAGCTAAGTGACAGTTTTTATAAAGAAGGTCAGCATACAGTCATCCTTTTACTTTATTTGGGATCATGCATTGTTCAGTCCATTTAAAAAAAACAAACTTGAAGTCCATCATGAATTAAATAAATGTAACCATTTTATTTGTGAAAAACTACAAGCATAATTAATAAATAGACATTTCTATTTGAAGCAGAGGAAATTATAAAGTGGCTTCTACCAACAACGTCGTGCACATGCCAGATAACATATATATTTATATATTATTTATATATAAACATAGTATCAGCGAGACAAGGAGCAGTGACCTTTTTTAAAATTTACCCAAATACATTTAGCACAGAAAAATTAAATCCGACCATTTCACAAAATCACCATTGATACTTCAGCAAGTGGTAAGAAAGGACGAGGGGGGGTGTAAGCAAAAGCAAAAGTAAAATAAAATGCTGATATACTTAAAAAGACCTAAATAACTTTATAGAGCAAAAACTTCAAAAACATTGTACAAGACACCGTTAGAAGAAATAAAAAAAGAGCCTGTATAACACATGTACAATTGAAAAGTATCACAAGATTGTTATACAATATTTAAACAAGCATATTTGGGTTTAAGACAAACAAAGCTGAAAGAAAAATGTAACCATCTTTACACAGTAAATTAAGGTTACTGGTCATACACAAGAACAGAAATGCTTGCGTTTTTAAAATTATAATAATAATAATAATAATAATAATAATAATAATAATAATAAATGTTCAGCTCCATTGTCCATTCTGTCGTTGGCTGCTGTACCATTTCAAATTACATACAAGCAAACTTTAATATATCCAGCAAGTAAACCATTTCCAATAATTTAAGAAAGACAGCTTTACAAAAGTTAACGGAGTCTGCATGAGTGGGTCAGGCAAGAGAAAACAGCAATACATCTTATGACTGTAACGCATCGCAATGCACTATAAAGGAGGGGAGTGGGGAGGTGTACAGGTCGTATAAAGCAACAGACCAGAACAGGAGTTACTTTTTTCCTAAAGACAATATCATTAAATAATTACCAGAATAACAGCTTTGCTTCCTTTCTGCAAACCAAAGACACGGATATCGTAAATGGCATTAAAATGAATGTCAATACAGCATTTTATCATTGACAAATACCTTGCCTAGTTACCAATACATCTCATTGTTCGATAGGCTTGAATGGACTGTAGGATAAAAGGCAGCTTTATCTCTTCCCCCCCCCCCCAAAAAACCTTGTCATGCAGGTTGTTTATAACAGTAGTAATAATAACCACAAACAACCTTAAAAAAATAAATAAAAATTCACTTACTGCCAAACTAAACAAGCTAGCAGAAGGGAGAAGTATGTGGAGGGGAAAAAGAAGAACACTGCAGTCCTCCTGGACCTGCTTTTAAGACCTATTTTTAGCCGGCAACACTGAGGGTACAACTCACATAAGGGTCCTCCAAGGTGAGGCTCCGACACCATGACTGGGCGGCTCTCTGCACCAACGCACCACAAAACTGCAAAAAGTGGGCCGTCGACAGAGACGTTGCAACGTTTTATAACTATATAGGCTGGATCTCAGTCCAAATAAAATTGTCTTAGAGCAGGGGTGAGAAATCTTATCCGCAAAGAGCCAGTGTGTATGCAGATTTTTGGGATAACCTTCAGGTCAGCTGTTCAAACCCAGGTGTGAGGACTCTTCAGCCAATCAGTCCTCTAATTAGTAATCTAATTAGGGAGTTGCAGCGAAAACATGCATACACAGCAGCGCTTTCTGGATAAGAATGCCCGCCCCTGTCTTAGAGTGAACAAAAATTACATAATTTAAATGGAAAAAATTACATAATTTAAATGGATTATATTAGCCTATTTTTTTTATATCACACATTTGATAACATTTCAAATTGTCTATTTAGTGTGTCAATATTGAATTCCTTTGGTCCTTCAATAAATAAAACTACGATATATACATGTTTTTTCTTTTTACAAATTTCATATAAATGGAAAGGAGATGTGCTGACCTTCCCTTACTTTTCCATAGGATAATGACAGACACGAGTCTTACTTCCGATGAATAGTGACAGGGCGGCCAAAGCGAGTCAATGGACTTTCATTGATCTCATTTACTTTTAGTCCACCATATGGTTTTAGTAGAATGAGTGGCAAGAACAGCACCTTATAACATTATTATTGGTACAATTATGGTAGTTTTCAATTACTATCTTTAGATAGATGCCTTCACTAATGTAATGGAGTCTTAAATGCATTTAATTATTACAAAAACTCTCAATCACCTGCTAATATGGTTTTTCTTTAAATCCATATCACCACTAATAGAATGACCAATTGACATGTGGATTTTTGCACAGCTCACACATCTCTGGGGCAGCCTCGATTCCATCAATCCGAACGGATCCTGGTTTCGGTTCCTGCCTAGACTGCTGTGACTGAGCAGCTGATTTGTCGTCACTGGTCGTCACTGAACACGACGACTCGATCGCTTTTGGGTTACATCCTACTGAATGGATGCTAGTGGAGAAACACCTGTAACGGTGAAAAGTAGTGATGGCAAAAGTTACAGTTTGGAACCTCAGTGGAAACACGAATGAGTGCCAGGTTAACCCAATGAGAACTGGTGCAAGGTAACCTGTAATTATTTAAACCATTTCATTCATGCTATGGAAAGTGTATAATGAATATTCATGGCAAGTTGAATCCTGCAATTCTTTCACGCAACAGCTGACAGAGGGTAATTAGATGCGCTGTAACAAAAACCAGCATGCACTGAGATTAAGTTTAGGAACCCCTGCTAATTTTACTGATCGTTTAAGCCCCCAGAATTCCCCCGCCTGCATTATACACCCAGGTTATTTTAAAGAGCATCATAACAGAAGAATCTGAAATCCTCCGCTTTTAAAATGCTCGATGCATTTTTACATTTGCACCAAGACGTCGATATTTCTTCCCCGTTCTCTCCAAAAGAGTTTAGCATCGCTTGTGATCAGTCAATCCTGCTTAATCCTATAAATAAAAATCAAATGAAGGTCAAAGTAACAGAGAGAGAAAAAAAAAATAAAAAATCTTTATATAGTGTTGTTCTTTGATGCACTAAGGAGAACAATCTATAAGCCACATTTTGCATCACACAAATCTTTAGGTTTTGTTTGCTAAAGTTCCAACACACATTAAAAACCAGGATGACGTTGAGGCGGCACCCAAAGAGAAAGGGCCCTTCTCACGGCCCTCGTTTCAGTCTCTCCATACGATTGCAGCATAATCCGGCCTCGGTGGGAAGCCTCTGTGCTCCAAGCGGTGATAAGATGAGGATACCGCGTGTCCAGGCAAAGCCCCAGAAGCAAAACTGTTTCACAGTGTACATAGCACCAGTGTTGGAGGTGTTCGGAGAGCTTGGGCGATTTCAGTAAATCGTCCAACTATAAAACGGAGCACACGAGCCAAGCCGCGTTCATGAGTCTCAGTGAAGTAAAATTGAGATTTTAGAAGTATACAGATAAGAGACAAATAAATAGGAATAATGATGCGTCAATATTGTTAAAATGTTGGTGGAAACTTCAGGGCAGATTTTACAAATATCTGTGTTTATATATAGATATTTCTTAAAAACGTCAATTCAGCAAATGTCCACTTAAACATAGAAACCAATGGAATACGTACAGGGTCAAATTCCTGCTGGCCTCACACTGGCATCCAGGAGCCCAGGTCCCACGAAGAAACACCTGTCAGCTTTGTGTGCTTCCATGTCCCAGCAGCTCAGATCCTCAACCGTGGAACTCGTGGAAAGAAGGTGGGGGCACATGGGGGCGGGGGATTCTAAAAATTTACACTCCCCTCTGGAATCTGATATTCTCTATGGAGCTGCAGGCAGGGGGTTCAAAAGGACTCCTCGTGCCCCACGGTGAGGTGCCCTTTGGGGGTGGAGGCCCGAGAGGAGCTCTTGTCCATGCTCTCAGAGCCTGAGCTCTGGTGCTGCTGCTCCGAGGCCACGCTGGATGTCACCGTGGATGACGATGTGGAGGACGAGCGCGTCTTCTCCTTAAAGTCCGTGATGATGACTGTGACGTTGCCCACGGTAATGGCCAGCTGCTGGGCGGAGCTCCGGTCCACGTTCTTCAGTTTGGGCCTGCTGTTCGGGACAAACCAGACGGCACAATTTAATCAGACATTAGAGACAACAAGCAGTCACATATTTACATGAACACTGAATGGAAAAGTGGGAATTTGGAGAACACAAAATCAGTGGTGTTTTATCTGGCATTACAGGAAAACAATAGGCCAGCTTAAATGCTCCAGAGAGGGATGATGGGATTATCTCAAAAGGAACAACAAAAGCAGCAACACATTCAATCACACCCAACACAAACTGCTTCATAACAGGTCAGTTTATCCAAATGCAATGAGTTTAAGCTGTTTACGCTAAGAGATGGAAATCAGAGAAAGCTACACACACACACACACACACACACACACACACGTTTACAGCTGAAATAAACCTGCGAGGGTGAGATCCTTAGCAAAGGTTAATTCTCTGTTGTGGGGGGGGGGGGCACACAAGCATAACGAAGAGCACATGGGCGATGCCGAGGAGCAGTACCTTGAAATGTGTGAGGAGCTGTTGCTCTTGGCCATTGAATTTCCAGACTGGATGCTGTTCACTTCACTGTGTGGACTTTGATGAATATCTGACTTGGGTCTGCAAGTAGCAAACAGAAAAAAAAGCCGTCTCAGAAAGAGGGGGAAAAGCTGTGGCCCACCACTGGTGGATCTACTGCAGCTGAAGTCTCACTTGGTCTTCCTGCTGCTGGGCTTCCGGGTGACTGTGGGGCTGACATCTTTCTCCTGGTCCGACTTCTCCTTGTCCTTCTCGAGGGCCTCCTTTTCGGAGGGTGGCTCGCCGTCTGGACGCACACGCTCCACCTTCTCCGCCTCGGGCCGCTCCTTCTCAGCCCTCTCTCTCCTCTCCTTCTTGGGCGGTGGGGGGCTGGCATACTGCTGGGCCACCTGCTGCGCTACCAGTTGGGAGTTTATCCTGGGCTTCCTGGCAGGACACAAGGGGCATGGTCAGAGATAAGGAGCCGTGGGTCACGAGGGGTTAAAGCCCCCATCCGCTGTTTAGGACAGCTCTGACTGAAGGGTCTGCAGCCTCCCGGGCCTTTGTGCTGGCTAATCTCATTACTGCAGGCCCATAATAGGTGCATTTGGGGGAGAGGCAGACTGGGAGCACAGGCAGCGCGTCCTTCACGTGAGCTAATCTGATTTCAGTGCGGGCTGTCAAGGCCTGAAAAGGGCACGCCGCACGCCGCATCTCCATCCTGCCTGCTTAGCATCGCAGGCCCGCCGAGACTAAAGCCTGCACCGCCGCACGTGGGCTGAGGTTCGGTTCCGGCTGAGGGCTAATTGCAAACAAAACGACCCATCTGCTACTAAGAATCCATCTGGTCAAATGAAGCGAATCGAGGAGGGGACTGTAGCTGACCACGCGCCCGGTGAATCTCCACCCTGCTGCAGTTTACAAACAGTGTCACACAGGCCCAAAAACCTCAGAAGTAATGAAAGCGGCTCAGTGGAGCACCCTCCCACCTCCCGTGTGCCAGAGCGCGTTATGAGAGTAATGGGGAACATCTGGCAGCAGCTGGTGGTGACAGAGGCTGAACGGAACGCGCTGGAAAGCTCTCAGGCAAGCCACGCTCTGCTCCACACCGATAATCACAGTACGGGAGCCAGGGGGCCAGCCGGCACTGTGTAGGGAACCAGCGCTTTACTCAAAACAGCCCAGAGCTATCAGTGAATCGACGCAGAGTGCTGTGATGAAGGGCCGTTCTGTGCGTCGTTGACCTGACCACACCTTCACTAGCCAGTTTTCATAACATCCAAGCAACGGCACAAGAAAGCAAAGAAAATATACATCTGCTTACAAAAACGGAGATAAGTAAATGCTCTCCCATTACATACAGCCGGATATTTAGAGTTGGTGTTTGAGCATATAAACTTCCACAGACAAAACCAATATGCCACCTGCTGCCCAAAACAGTAGCTACGGCCAGACAAAAGCACCAGTAAAAAATTTCCATTTTTGAAACTGAAAAGCACCTTCACAAACCTGATATCGTTAAGGGTTAATGTGACTGCTAATACATACTGCATGATTCCCATCGCCTTTCGGCTCGTTTACATAATTGTCAAGCACATCAAATTATTTGGTGACTACTCCTGTTCTACGGATGGGGGGCATTGTCATTCTGGCGATCCCACCTCCCCACAGGTCCGAAATACTTCATTACAGTTTGAACAGGACCATAGCATAAAAAAAAAAAAAAAAATACTTCACCCGCATTCACTGTGCTCTCAGAAGGGTTGAAAGGACCAAAACCTTGCCAGAAATAACACCCCTGCCGTTAGGAACAAGTACATAGTCATCTCCAACTTGACATGTCCAGTCTGTACATCGCCAGGCACTTACACACATGCACACCTGGTCACAGACTAAAGAACTGCTGGTTTCACACATCATTTGACCACAAAAACGAGGCCTACAATTAAATGGGTAGCAGTGCAAATGCAACACTGCTGAACAGCACACTCCACGTTTCCACGCTTGGGTGTATCCTATGCAGCTCCATTCCATGCAGTGAATGTCAGGAAGGATGGTACCATTCAGTCAGTCTAATTACTCCAGTCATCTAGCACTCTGAAAAAGAACACCTTTTACAAAATCGTTCTGGGCACCATTCCCCAAATGACACGTATTTATACTATTCCCGTAATCTGGACATAAAGAAGCATTAATTTATTCAGATTCTGCAGAACTGCCATGGCACTTTACTGCATACTTGAAGTGAAATTGCAGGAATGTTTTTTGACTTTTACGGACACACAAAGACGACCTTTGGCTTCAAAGACAGACAACTGACGAAACACATACTTTACAACAGGAAAACAGGAATGCAGTGCTGGTAGTTTCTGATACCTCTGCCACATAAGTGAGGGAGCACATAAGATACGAAGAATAATTCTGAATGTCAAGTGTTTAACGAACAATTAGTGTTTTATGCATTTATGATTTTATTAAAGTTAGGGGCTGTAATTTCTTAAAAAAAAAAAAAACACCTCAGGAACCATTTCTGATTTAATGCTGACTTTTGTTCCAACAGGTTTCAGAAAATGTGAGAAGCTGCTGCTTCCAGTAAAACAGAGATGTGACGGTGGCGGCGTTTTACGTCTGCTGGTTAGCGTTTGATTGCAAGGAACCAGATGACTGTCATCATGCTGTGATACTGTCTGAGGAGAAATGATCCGTGGAGGGTAAACTCAGGAAAGAGCCAACATGTTGGGACATCAGCTTCCCAACGTAGAAAATCAGTCTAAATACAAAAGGAACACAAACGAAGGAAGGGTACAAAAAAGAAGACGTGGAAAACCAACCGAGAGCATTATTAATACAATCCCACACACGGTTAACAAATCAGCGTGCAAAATCTGCACTCTGACCAGGGGACTCTGCTGTCACCAAGAGCGTCTCGCCGACACGGCCTCAGTTTGACTGATGGGCTCCTGTAACTGAGCTTCCCGCAGGAGGCCGGCCAATCACAAGGTAATCAATCGTCTCATAATGAGCAATCATGTCACAGCGCCTGCCTGGCGTGCCAATCGATGTGCCGCCCAGGGCAGAATGTGGATGAGGCTGGCGGCTGCCCCGCGCCCTGTGCACCTGCCGTACTCCGGAAGGGGGGGGGGTTCCAAGGCTTCCACTCACTCCACCTGCTGCACGCTCTTTAACACGAGTCTTTATTCTGGCTCCATGTGAGCTTATGAGCACATACCAACATGTCCTGGGTCAGGGATGAGCCGTGGGAACGCGGACGATTTCAGTGCAAAATGGCCCAGCTCTACGGCAACACTCTCTAAATGTTGGAATATGAGTTAGCCACACCCTTGGCTGTGAAGGACACGGTATTTTACGACCACTGTATGCGTGTTTCACGATCTCCCCGATGAAGCAGAGCGATTTAGCACGGAAGCCCATTAAAATAAAGATATCTGACGTCGCACCCAGATTAGTAATACAGAGCTTTTACTTACTACACCGGCAATGTTCTGGTGCAAAAGCTATGAATGGCAGTAACGAGGTGGTGGACTCCGCACGACAGGCCGGGGGAGAGACCAGCTGATGACACCATCTGTTCAGAGCAGCAGCTCTCAGCCCCGGTCCTCCCAGGTCACAGCGTAAACAGGCTCTCTTGTGCCCTTTAAACTGCTGGAAACCAAGGACCTGACAGAGGAGGCTAAAACAGTACAATTAGCACGATAACTGGCTCAGAAGCACGGCAATCCCCGAAGGCCTAAATGACTTGTTTCGAGCACCAAATTCCGCTTCAGAAAGATCGGGCACCTTTCAGCAGGATCAGAAGTGTAGATCTGAGTCCATATATTCCCCGTGTCTCTGAGACCTACCCGAATAAAATGTCAGTGAGAGGCAGATGTTTCCGTCATGACCCCCTCAGACTACGGCTCACTTTGAGGCAATGTAGCTGAAGGGGGGGGGCTGTGGGCGGGATAGTCATTCACGGTTGGTGCTCTCCCACTGTTGGGACCTCACCCTCGGGCCCCTTACACCACCAGGGTTTGGCCCAAACCCCTCCCTGGGAGTCACGCTTAGTAGTGCATATCGTAACAATGCTAATGGTTACATCAAGCCCCATTGTCCAGGGAACCCTCCAGGGAGGTGGTAGCTCTCATCTTTGTGGAATCCCCCCTATTTCCTCTCCTACGCTCAAACACTGACAGCCGCCCAAGAGCTTGATATCATCAGCTGATCGTGATAAGCGTTTGCAGGTATTATCCGGGAACATGGATACATGAACAGAGCAACAAAAATCAGCTTACGAACATGCACGACTCCCACATCAGTACTACAGATAACAGACAAGGCTTTAGGCACACAGACTGCTTGGGAACAAGCCCGTCAAGGAACTTACTACCACTTGACTAAAAATCATTTAGACACACTGTCTGAACTGTCAAAGGATAAACTGTCAAAGATCACATGGGACTATGGGACTGAGTTGGCCCCTGCCCCCAACTTTGAAATCCCCCATCCACAAGTCTGAGACTTGTCACTGGAGATTACCTTTTATTTCTAGTCACTCAGCACCCCACGTAAGCCAACAGTGCACAGTGTTCTGGTAAACAAACAGTGCACTTCTCAAAATGCCATATTTGAAAATCACAGTGCAACTATTTGCTCAGCATATATGTGGCTTGGCCAATCAAACTAGGAACCTTTAGTCTATCCACCTCCCCATTTATTTGGATGGATCCATGACCCAGTGGTTTGAGTGAAGTACTTTCGATACAAGAGCTGACAGCAGTCAAAAACATCTATCAAGCTTTTCAAACCGTACGCAGACAGACAGCTCAACCCTGGCAACTGAAGGATCGAATCCCGACAGGGGTTCTACTGTTGTATAGTTGAGCAAAACACTGAATACAAATTACTTCCACTGTAAGGCATTAAGGTCGGTAAACCATGTTTAAAAGAAAGAAACCCTCTGACAAGAAATCAGATTATGGGTTAGACCTGGTATTTCCTGCTCATTATTCCATTATAGAAAGTTACATAGATGCTCCATACACGAACATACACCAGGAAATTTCAAGGCTGCAGCCACGCTGAAGATAAACCAGGAGCTCTTGTATAATTTCTTAAAAGTACCTAACCAAACTAACACCAAAGACCTCAGTGAGCTCACCCACTCAGCTGGAAAAAGGCCTGGAAGATGTCATTCACCATGCTGGCCTTCTGAACAAGACAGTGCGGTGACTACTACTGCAGAATTACCCCTTTGTAATCAGCACCCAATCAGACGTGGAGCCCCAAACCCCTCAGCCCCACCTGCCCCCCTAGTTTCCCGGGGACACGAGGAGCCTTCAGAGAGCCTCATCATGTCCCGGACTGGAGTCTTTACTGTAGGATTGGCTTAGATTAACTAAACAAAACACACATGCTGTTCAGTCAGGGTGCTGAAGGCATTACGACAAATGCAAAACAACGAGCAGGAAGCAAGAAGAGGGACGAGTAAAGCGGAGCTACACACTCAGGCACTTGAGCGTGAAGCCCGGTGCAGAAGAACCCTCAATTAACACCATGCTCTCTATGAGAGCGTTTGGGAGGACAGGTGATTATTCACAGTCAGAGACTCTTCAAAAGAGGCGAGCAACACGAAATGCCTCCCTCTCGCCGCTGGCAGTCAGGCTCGTTTTAACAGGAGGGGCTTGACTAGCTCCAGAGCTCTACGTGTCAGCGTCCATTAAAGGACGTACAACACAGCAGGTGACATAACAGCCACTGTCATGGTAATTATGCAAATAAGTGTCGCTGCGAACAGAGCCCATCTTTCTGGTGTATGGCCACCGGAATATTCTGGTAGCCATTATCCATTTCTGTGACGTCAACAACTCAACTGGCTTCCAGCATTTGTGAAAAAAAAGGGAGAAAATCTATGAGAGACTTACCAAATGTTACTGATGGAATCATTCAAAGTCAGTCAAACCTAAATTTTGTGGGACACAGTCCTGCATTTACTGGGGGGCTGTCAAGGTGCATTGTAGGCTAAATTTCTTTTCTGCCTCCAGACTAAGGAAAATCGAGAGGTTCCAGCACTAGGAGCACCACTGGGTTTGAGGGAGGAGATTAAATATTCATGCACTACCCACTGAACAGAATGTATCCAAACCCAGAGATATGCCTCTAATCCCAGAGGCCTGCTTGCTTTGAGACGCATCTATTCCGTACAGGACAGTGATGGTCCAGTTCCCACAATGACAGAGTGATGAATTTGCAAGGCTTAGGAAAGAAAACACCCTAATACAGACAGAAAATACAAATCACAAATATTTTAAAATCACCGATACCACTTTTTTTGTCCTGATACTGATACCGATACATGGGCTTTGGGTATCGGCCAATACAGAGTACCGAACCGATACCAGTGTTTACTTAATAAGCACCGTTTGGTTTTCTATATTAGTGAACAAAGCGCACACCCAGGTGTACTTATATTGGTTATTGAAACTGAATTATTTATATCTAACATTTAATATGTTTAGTCGTTTAATGTCAGAGATAAATAACGCTTCAGTTTTATTTTCTTCCGCTTCTCCAGAATTTGCGCTAAAGTTCATACATTTTCATACATGTAAGCGGTTGATCACTTTAAGCGATTTACCTTAGTTGAAACCTGAATTTTCAGCTCATTTATATCAGGCTTCTCAATTCTCAGCTTGAATGGTCTTTACAGAGGAACAAAACCTTGACTGTAAATGCTGATTTATAATTCTGCGTCAAATCTCCATCATAAGTAGGGCGTAGCCAGCAAACCCTCCGCCGTAGCCTGACGCGCACCTCCCCAGAAACGTAACTGCACTTCACGGCGACGCAGACCGTGAGAACTGTGACTGGTCCACTTGGCCATGATCATTTTTTTCTTTTTACAGGATGAAAAAAGGCGTATACCCAGGTGAACTTATATTGGTGATTGAAACTGAAGCGTTATTTATATCTAACATTAAATATGTTTAGTTATTTAAAGTTAGATATAAATAACGCATTGGTTTCATTTTCTCTCGCTTCTCCAATATTTGCGCTCAAGCTTCTTGTTGCGGTCATTCTCTGCTAGCATTAGCAGACTCCATGTATCCTGCACTATGGTGCATCTTTAGATGTTTGATCTAATTGCTTGTGTTAAATGGAGCGCTGTCCCTTCCTCCTCTTGATACTTTAGCAGGACAGACCATACACAGTCTGACAAAATGCCGCGGCTTTGAATTTTAACGTAATGTAGCAATTAAGTGGTATCGGTTTTTGGTATCGGACAATTTTTACGAGTACGAGTATGAGTATATGACCGCAGTATCGGCCCAATACCCGATGCCGGTATCGATGTATCCCTAGTTTTAACCCCACCCATTTTACAGGCAGAGGTAACACCAGACTAGAAACCTATTTTATTGCAGGGGTGATATTTTTCTGTACTGTATGACTGATATGTATAAGTGATATTGAGGTGAGACCACTCTCATTTTGAGAGGACCAAGAATGCACAAGATCAGCCTGCCGGGGCGGCCAAACATTCCCGACAGCAGCTTTCCCTTCCTTCAACCCTCCCCCTATTGCTTTGGAGTCTTTCCAAGAAGCAGAGAAAAAACAGCCCCATGCCGAAGGAGAGCTGGACACAAACATGGGCAGCCAGCACAGTCAACGAGACTGGAAATTCCACTCGAGAAACCTTATGAGTTTTCCCCACTTGAGGCATAGCGTTCCCTTGATGGGAGGCACAGACATGACCAAGGGCATGACCACTGCTAGAGGTCAACGAGAAGATGCAAACTACATAAAGTAACACAAAGACACAAAAGCACACAGTACATTTCACAAGCGTGTCTTAACAGGGAGGAAATAAGCAATAACAGATGCACAGTACTTTCATTCTCTGACCAGTTACAATTAGGAGGTGACTGAGATCTGTTAGCAGATGTCAGATTAAAAATACTGACACAGCTCGAGTAATGATGAATGGGGGAATCCTGAGGTAAGGAGTGTGGGAAACAACTTAATTTATCCAAAACACATCCATCCATACATGCATCCACTTATCTGGTAACCGGCTGCAGGAGAATGGGAGTCTATCCCAGAAAGCAGAGGGCAAGGAAAACTTGAAGGGAATTCCAGTAAATGACAGGGCTTCACACCATGAGCAATTTAGAGACCCCAAATTTAACAATGTCTTTGGACCGTGGGAGGAAACCCACACAATACAAGGACGACATGCAAACTCAGAATAGGGACAGGATTCGACCCCCCCCCACAACTCTGGATGTGTGAGGAAACGTTGCTTCCCACTGAGTCACAAGTGCTAGCTGCTTTACAGCACTGGAGGGTAACATTTTCTTGGTCAGCCAAATAAGCTGGTTTCCAAGCTTCACAAAGTTGTTTCCTTTGAATCCTTCATGGTAATAAAATGTAGAGAGCTGTGCATGGCAACATGCTCAAAGCTCATACCAGGAAACATAAAATGCTCGGTTTTAAAATCTGCAAAGAAAAACTAGAGTATTCTTTGGCACCCGAATGTACTCCAGTAAACATGAGAGACGGCGTGTGAAGTTATTGAATTTCAGAAGAAGAATTCCCCTTTAACAGCTGATAAACTCAACCACATGAAGTCATGGAAACTCCTCCACTCCACCTCCTCAAAGTACAGTCAATGACAGTCAGCTGTGGGGGGGTGGGGGCAGTGAGCTCAGAGCCACCACCTCCACCAGGTGATGATGCATAAAGCCAGCTCAGCGCAGCACTGTCATCATGACACCCCCAGCACCCCCCACACCGACATCCAAGCTGATCTGGTGCACAGTCACCCCACCCCCTTCCCCTTATTGCCTCCACCCTCCCGCTCCATCCATCTGCGCACAGAACACCACACTGTCAACTTCTGCACTCACCATCTCAAGCACAAAACCGACTGAAGGAAGCAGAACTGCTAGACCTCACATGTCAACTCTGCTCCTGTGAGCTCTGGAAAGCTGATCCCAGACACCTAGCTGCAAGTTCCCAGACACTTAAACAAGCAAGCAAACAAACATGAAGAACATGGCAATGTCAATCTAATATCTGTGTGGGGTTTTCACGTGGTAAATGCTGGGCTGAATTAAGCCATCACACAAGCTCACAGCTTTACAGACCAGTAATGCATCCATTTCACATCATCATCACGGCACATGGAGGTAGCTTATCTTCAAATCGGACATTTCTTTTAGAACATAAAACAAACTCCTGGCAGTATTAGGTTGTGTCCGGTACCTTCTGTCTCCCAAAATAAATACTGCCCCCAGAAGTTTAAGTTCTCACTACTGAGTCTTGGAACGTGTGGCAAAATTATAAATACCCTCGAATGACCCAACCTGGGAACACTATTAATAGTAAAAATGTTCACCAGAAACCAAGAGAAGTTGTGAATAGAACTAGAAGGCAAGAAATAATTACATAAAAATGGAGCTCCTCCTCATCAGAAATAAATGTACCATACCAAACATTATACACCAGAACTAAAAACTTCAGATATACTATAAAACTGCATAAAAATCAATTACAAATACAGGAAGAAATCATCAAAAGCAGGACAGGCTGAAGATGGCTTTTTTTCCCAAGCCACGTTTCCCACTTGCATACATTTTTCATCCAACAAAAAGACTAAATGTCAGGCTTTATATTCTCCCAGCATCAAAACCCGTTTTTTTCTTTTAAATCAGTATTACAAAGTTCTCTTTGTTTGCAGTTCTACAGCTAGATGTGCTCAAAATGTTAAAACTGCACCCTAAATGGATTTCAGATCGAAACCCTAGAAAAGCAAAGAACATTGATTTAACCATTTTTGCCTCTTACATTTTGACAAGATATGCAAAATTATGAAGACAGGAAAATAACTTCACATCCCAAAACTCACCCATCAAAATGTAACACTGAAGAAACTATCACTTAGATATTCTGCAATTTAGAAACATATGTAACTTCAAAACATGAGAAAACTAAAGTTTGTAACAGCAGTTTTCACATTTAATGCAGCCAAGCCAAAAAGCATCCAGCTTGGCCTGACCCACAGTCCTAACCGTAACTCTAATCCACAGTCCTTAACCTAACACTCAGATTCACATTTCACATTGGAACACCAGTTCTTCAACCTTGTCAACAGTGCTGGAATCACACACCAGGACATCATCAATTGCATGCCACTATAAAGGATATAATTCTCCACCTGACCTGTTAAAGTGTAAATTGCACATAATCACCAGGAAATGGTTTAGATGGCTACCTGAGCTGCGTTTTTAAGCTGTGTCTGAGAAGAGACTCCAAATTTCAAGTTTATCATCAGCCTTTATTAGTCATGACAGCAGCAAGCAGAGAACGAACCCATTAAAGATGTTTGTACATTACAGCAAATGGATATCCGTCAAACCTGAACGTTGGCTCAGAGATTAGCCCCGCCGTCTCATACTTCCAGGGTTGTGGGTTCGATTTCTCTAGACTTGCATGTTTTCCCAATGCTCATGCAGGTTTCCTCCCAAAAACACACGCTTAACTGGTCCCTCTAAAATGCCCGTACTGCATGCCTGGGTGTCATATGAGGGAACATCCCAATTACAGGGTGTCCCCTGCCTTGTACCCATGCTTTCTGAAATAAGCTGCAGGCTCACTATGACTCAGTACAGGATAAAGTTACAGTTCAACAGATTTACTCTGTTTAAAATCTTCAGAACTTAAAAACAGACATACAAATACTTTGCACTGAAAACACAATAATGCATTGCGTTTTCCATTTTTTTCTACTTGATCCGTTGATGTAACTATGTCCATCCTTAAACAAGGGGGACTTCAGACATACCCCTAAAATGGAAGCAACTTTATTAAAAGCATGTTTTTTCCCCCTACACAATTTCCTCAGCAACACTTAAAATGACCTAGAATGACCTCTTCCTATCTGACAGCATGCCGCATTTGGGGCTGTATGCTATAGTTTACATAAAGATCAAGCTGCCCTTTCAACATTCAGTAAATACCATCCTTAATAAGTGCATTAAGATTTTTGCAGGTGCCACCAAAACTACCAAGATTAACAGATGCAGGTTTACAGGTGGACATCTGGTGGCCCATGACAGGAGCCCATCGAAGTGCTCAGCAGCACATCTCCTCCCCCAAGACTCACAGAGCCCAAGCGACGATATCTCAAACCATAAGGCAGAGCCAGAACTTGCTGTGCGTCTGCCAGCAGAACTGCCTTTTGGCTGCCAGAGGGCTGTTTTCAAAACACGTGTCTGAGCCAACTCTAAATATGACACTCAGAATGGAGCAGTCCACACATCACCTGCTTCACAAGTCCGAAGGGGAGGGCACCTCTAGTGTTGATGTTAAGCCATACAAACACCCTTTGCTGTCTGAGGACCTTGATTCCACAGAAACCACTGCGGCCGAGCGCTTTGTGCTGGGGTAGCACACTCAGTGTGGGGCCATGGGTGACTAACATGGGGATTTCAGCATCCTAACCGTTACCACTCACTTTGCTTCTATTTATCCTTCTTCTGTGACCACATGCAGAATGAGACCCAACTGAAATACTGATGAAGATTTCATCCCAAAATGTCCATGCACGTGAAAAAAAAGTGTGCTCATAGAACTAACCTGAAAGTTTCAGGTTAACCAAGAACACTATTAAACACACAACGATCAGACAGACAAAGAAACCTAGAGCACCTCTAAGGGTCCAGTTTCACTAAATGCTTGACACTTTGATACTCATGACTCCAGAGTTGTCATACATTTCACCAAATCCCAACTTCTCATATCAGGAAGCAGGACACATAAATGAAGGTGAATCAGGTGCGTTTAATAAAAATCATGGATTTATTTCAGCACACTGCTAACCAGGCATAAGCAAATGGAGAGGTGCCAACAAATGCCAGTAAAGCAAGCTAACAGCTCAGTAAGAACTTCCCACCGTTACAGTAACTGAGCGAGGACAACCCAATAGTCTGCTGCCTTGTACAAGCGTCACAATGAGGAAAACAAACCATGACTTTCAGAAACCGTAAACCTAGCTGCACCCCCTGCCCCCACAGACAAGTGCGTCAGCAAGCACTCATTCTAAAAGTGCAACTGAGAAGGTTAATTCTCGGGGATTCCGCAGCAGGATCACAATTAACTTGTATCTGTACATGCTTATTTGAGGCTTTGAAGCAGTGTTTGTACACTAAATGTGAGTAAATTATCCTCACTGAGATTCTCACAGCTACCACACAAACACGATACCCCTGGCTGCTCATTCATTCAGCCACTGCTCCCATCTGCCATCATACTGGGTATTTACAATTGCATTAGCGTTTTGAAGAAATCAAACCACAACAATTAAATTAAAAAAGCAAAGTCACAAAGGCAGGCAGCACATGTGCAAGTAAGAGATGGTAACAGGCCGAGTGTCATCAGCCAGTGACAGAAGAGAGAAGTAGAGATATCACACCATTACTGCCTCCCTTTAACAGATACACCGGTATACAGAATCTCACTACGGCCACAGTAAACACTGAAAATCAGGGAAAGTTTTCAAAACAAATAGAAACCTCACACACATTATTAATACACAATACAGACAACAGATTGTTAGACTGACATTTTCAGTGTAGGCCTTACATGCATTAAAAAAAAAAAAGTTAATCTACACAAAACAATTGCAAAGACCGACATCTCACTTGGGAGTCCTTGAACCCGAAACTCCAGGTGTTTAAGTGGAAGATCATTTGGGGGACCTCAAAGCATAAATAAAAACGTGCGGATAATTTTAGATGCCTGCCACTCTACAGAAGGTCTGTGAATGATATAGTTCTCAATGTTGAGATGCAGCCCATTGCTGAACACCTGACGATCATCTGAGCCTCAGCAGGTCTTGGATCACTCTTTGCACCTCCATAAACATTTCTGAGCAATACCATATAAAATGACCAGCACCCTGGACAGAAGGATGCAGTTCATCCACATGAACACAGGCTCAGCTACCACCTGTAATTTACGCGTACAGTGGAAATCGGCTGTCAGTGGGTCAGTATGCTGGAATTTCTGCATCCATCATCCAACCACTTCTATGCAGTCAAATATTCTGTTGGATGAATATTTATATATAACCGCTCCACAAATGGAGCCAGATAACCTTTCATTTGGGGTAAGGAGTCACTATCACTAACACCACCAGCTGAAGTTTCACACGTCGTTGAGCTGAAACGCATGCAACACTTAAGAAACCTCACCAATTAACAAGCAGTTAAAACGCCTGAATGTCCCCAAAGGCACCGAGGCCGGGATAGTGGCCGTCTTTGGACTGGCGACCTGGCAGCTCACTTGTCCAGTAAAACCAGCGAAAGGTGCGCGCCTGGTACCTGGAGTAAGCCACACCTGAATAGGCAAGGCAAGGCAGGGCAGGGCGCGGAGGCGGGCCGGAGCCGCTCCCTGCAGCCCCGGGAGCCGTACCTGGTGGAAGTGCCCTTCCGCACATCGCAGATGCTGCACTTGAACGCCTCGGCGCTGTTCCTGAAGGTGCACACGCTACAGTCCCAAAAGCCGTCGTCCGCCGTGGGTTTGGCTTGTCTTTTCGGCCTGAGGGGGAGAGATTCAACGGGATAAGGGAGTCAGAGCGGAGCCCGATACCGCCGGGAGGCTGAGGTGAGGGAGTCGGAGGAGAAAGGGGGGAGCGGGCGGAGAAGGAGACCGGGGGGGAAAGAGGGGAGAGGGAGCAGCCAGCTAGCTGGGCGACCCATTACAGCTGATGGCTAGCGGGACTGCTAGCAGCGAGCCGTCGTCTATTTATAATAGCTAGCAAAGCCGGACTAAGCCGGGCTCACCCGGACTAAGCCGGGCTCGGCTGCGAGAGATACGCCCGCTCCCCGAAAACCGAAAAACTGCCACTGCGCCCCAGCTCTCCCCCCCCAGCCTTCCCGCAGCCGGGCGCCCGTTACAGCCGCATCTCGGCGAGCGAGGAGAAAAAGGAGCAGGCGTTTCCCGTGCGCTTTTCCCCCCTTTGTCTGAAAGTGCCGAGCCGGAGCGCGGAGAGAGAGAGAGAGCGCGAGCGGCCAGCCGCCATGGCCGCGCCACCCAGCCCTGGCACGCGCACCGAGCGCGAGAAGCATCCGAGTATCAGCCGGACTGGCACACGGCTCACCCCCGATGCGGAAAGCCCCCGGGAAACTCGGCGCGAGCCGCTTTGCTACCGTACCTCGTCGGGCTTTTCTTGTCGCCCATGATCGGGAGGAGGAGGGAAAAAAAAAGGCTCCTCAGTAAAGACGGTCGAGGCTTTTGTGGTTATGAGAGCAGCGCGCCGACCGGGAGCAGAGCGCCGCCAGACCGCCGCCAGCCTCGGCTCACATCGACGGGACCAGGCGGCCGGGCGCCACGTGACCCCGGCGCGTCCAATCAGGGCGCGCCTCCCTTTAAAAGGCTGCCGAATAATAGCGGGGAGGAGGGCGGCGAGCCGGAGTACCGGGCGCTTGGGGACGGCGGTTCGGGGTCCCTCTTCGGCACAGGAGCCCCGATTTCGATTAAACCGCAACGAGGTTTAAAATAAATGGCGCGCTGTAGTTACGAGCCAGTAAAGGGAGTCCCGTGTCCAGATGAGGTGCGCTCGTTTTAGAACAAGACAGCTACTGATTCCTAGACCAACACAATAAGAAAAATAAAAGAAAAGATATTAATTAAAGTTTCAGAAAGACTTGATCATAACAACAATATCTAAATGTCAGTTACACGTGACAGTATTAGACACCGTGAACTGGAAATCTTGGAACCGTTTTCTATACAGCTACCCCCTTAACCCAATTTTAATTTTGCGAGCAGTCAAATAAGTTTTGTAAATTCTCCGTTTGGTAAGTCAACCAATAATTAAGCAAAGCGATTGCTAATCTGGGCGCTTCTAGATATTAATTCCCGGAATGGTTCGAGGCAGCCGTGGCCCGCAAGGTGGTCGCCGCTACTAGGGCAAATTTCCAGTGACGGCGATGACGGGCGAAGATGAAAGGATTCTCGGAAAGCAAAAAGAAAAAAAAAAGAGAGAGAAACGGAAGCGGCTGTGTGGCGCGCGCCGTGACGCCGCGGCCTCCCTTTGGCAGGTGCATGACAATCAGAAGGCTCTTCTACACAAAGTGCAAAAATGCTGTTCAGGGAAATGCAACGAACAGCTTGGGTATTTACAGGCGTTTGCTTAGGACATAATAATGACTTGAATGGAATTGCAGTAGCCCTTATGGAGAACGGCGGTTTAGAGGCTGAGGCTGCTTCCCCAGCCTGAGCTGCGCCAAGCTGCAGTGGCAGAGCGCTTTCCACTGCATCCGCATCACGCATTTTTACATTAAGTTTGCAATGCATTTATAATTGCTTTTAGTTCATTTACATTGCGTGTACAATGTATGTTATATTGTACACATATTCATTTATATATAAAATGGTAACTATGCTTTGTATCATGTATTCTGGGTTAAAATGTACAATTTTCTTGAATGTCTTGTTCTTTTATAAAGTGTTAATTTCACATTATTATCCCCAGCAAATTATTTTCCTGTTTGGGTTCGTGTCTTACAGAGCTGAAAGTTTTAACATCCGAATTTCTGCTCCATTGCTGTCCTGCCGACGAGCAGGTTTGTTTTTCATATTCGCCTTTCTCTCTGGAGCTTTCTAATTACTTATTTTACGATGGGCTGCAAGTAAACGTTTAAAGGTCTTATTTGTATACATATTTTAAAACGCATCGATTAAACACACGGGAGAAGAGTTTAGGATCGATACTGGAGGTTCGAGAAACAATCTGCATACTGCCAGAAGGTGACTTGCTGTTAATCACAGGAGCTGAAAACGGCCGTGTTCATTGGAGTTACATTAATCTATCCCGGGCTTTGGAATCTTTCAGACCACTGTAATTGTGCCTTAATTCTGAATGTCATCTAACAGAACTGGCGGAGAGACAGACTTGAAATTTGGCCATTTGAGGGAGCGTGCCTGAGGACTCTGGCCTGTGTTTTGGCACATTACTGATGGGGTTTACTAACACCGTAATGTGGAGAATACACATCTTGCCTTGGATTCATAAATAGACCAGTGGAGGAATTTTAGAATAATACTGTAGTAATCAATACAGAAAAAAAACAGATACATGTATACTAAAATGTATGAATGAAGTTTAACTTTAATGGTTGGCATCTATTTATAATATCTAAATTTAAATCCTTTCAGTTCAATGAATAACCATCCTCGGATTCCGGGATGCAGCCAATGCAGAAGATTCGGTTATGAAGGGAATCGACAGACTTTCAGGCTGTGTGCAACTGCAATTGTATGGTTTTAAATCTGGAATATAAAGATCAGCAATTACTCTTTCGGTCATGACATGAAACTGTAATTGCAAGCTTGGTTACCATTAGAGCAGCTTTTCCCATTCCAGTCCTCGGGGACCCAAGGTCGGTCCATGTTTTTGCTTCCTCCAAGCTCCCTGCCAGACAGTCCACATTTTTGCTCCCCCTGCACTCCTACTAGGGAGCAAAAATGTGGACTGTGGGTCCCTGAGGACCGGATTGCGAAACCCTGTTGTGGGGTGCTTCAGTGAGCAGCATCGTCGCCTCATACCTTCAGGACCGGTGGCTCAAATCCTGTCTTGGCTTTGCGTGGAGTTTGCATGTGTGCAGTATGTGGTATCTGGCTGCAGCTCACTTACACACAGTTAGGTTCATTAGCATCTTTAAATTGCCACTGGTATGTAGCATCTCAGCCAGGGTGTACCCCAGCCTTGTACCCTTTACTACCTGGGAGAAGCTTCAAGTTATCCTAACCAGGATGGGCAGACAGAAGGTGGGTGGACTGCAATCAAGTTGTACTAAATATAGTAAGGTAATAAGGTTAAGAGATTTATGTAGAATCCACATTAGCATGCCGCTGCCTTTCAGAGGGATGTATAGTTATTTAAATATTCATAAATGAGCAGAGCGGTGGCTCAGTGGGCCGCAGTGTGGCCCAGCGTTGTGGGTCTGGTTCCTGTCACAACCCCGTGCATCAAGCGTGTGTTTTGCGTTTGTGTGGGTCACCTCCTGTGTGCTCAGGTCTTTTTCCCTGACCAGCAGCGTGCATGCTGGCTCCTGGTGTGCATGCATGCTATGGTGGACCGGAATCTCAGCACGGGGGGGGGTCTTCTTTTCCATTTTCCCGGCAAGCTGCAGAGATACAACATTGGCAAAGCATTTACAGAAAATGGACAAACAGAATACTCAGATTCAGAATCCTTTTATTCCGTAAATATGGAAAGTACAAGGAATTTAATTTGGGTCAGCTGGTGACAGGAGGTATACAATGGGGCAGTGAGTGGCTTGGCAGGCTAAGTCTCTGTGCTTGTGATCAGAAGGTTTCTGGTTTGAGTCCTAGCCTCAGCAGAACAGTCACATGTCCTTAGGTCTTTCAGCAAGGCCCTTAACCTCCAGCTCCATGGGTGCCACACGTGGTCTGACACCCCCCCCCAGCTATGGAAAACAAGATGGGGTTTGCGGAGAGAGGAATTCCAATGTACCTGTACTCACTGTACTAGTGTAAATGGCCAATAATGGATTCACCATTATATCACAATTAAGCATAAAATTTATAGTAAAAGTAATAAATAAATGCATAGACATGTAAATGAAAGTTATACAATCAGATGTAGGCCTGTTTGTTCGAAAAACAGCTTATGAAGTTAATAAGAGTGTAGAAATCTTACAGCAGCTGATGTGTAAAGGTCTCTTAAGTGCCAATATGCTTAGAAACGGTCTCAGACACTTTTGAGAGATAATGCTTTCAAACGTTCAGTTATGCAACCTCCAAAGTGTTTAGATCCCAGAAACGGCATGTGGTGTTATCGTGTGCTGTCTGAAGCAGAGGTCACTGTGTACTCAAAGGACCGATCTTTGTCATACTGACAAGTGGTACAAAATATGCATGCATAACGTTTTTTTTCTGTGACCTTGTTCAAACATTTTTCAAGCTAAGAAGATGGAACAACTGACACTGTAAATCTGTCATTCATGGTACATCTGTTAATCCCGCACTTGTAAATTAATACTGTAAACCAGGCTGGAAAAATTAATAGGAAAAGCACATTTCATGTGCGAGTACATGATGTAAAATCTCTTTGGACTAAAGTTTTAAGGAACAGAGGGGATTCGTTATCCTGCTTGTCAGGGTAATGGAGGCCTGGAGTCTATCCCATGCAGAATGTGGCACATGCCAGTCCGTCACAGGACACACAAGGGTGACAATAGTTCATTTAACTGCATGTCACTGGATTACCCAGAGAACACAGGGCGCAAGCTTCACCCACACTGCGTTGAGGCAGGACCTGACCCCCCCAGCCCTGGAGGAGTGAGCCACCAGACAGCCCATATTTGAGTCACTCGAACTCGAGTGCATGGATGTCTCGAACTGCAGACCTCTTGTGGAAATGATGGTAGTCATATTCACCAAGGTCCCCTTGGTTTGCCCAGAAGCACACATCTCACCCACTGTGGGTGTGAGCTGAGTCAGCACCAAGGTCTTCTCAAGGCTCCCAGAGTTGAAGACAAGTCCCCCCCACCTTCTCTACGGAGGGAGGTGAAGCATGAATCATGACGCCCCCCCAACGACACTGAGCCACACTGCAAATGCTGGAGGACTGTCCTCAGCCATGAAAGTGTTGTCAGAACACTATCAGCCAGGACGAATAAAGAATGAACCCACACTGACCAGAATTAATGCTTCCATGATTAAACTGTGCTGAGAGTGCTGTGCTGTCCTCATGTTTATTTTGTGAGTGTGGACTTGTCGTTCATAGTGGGGGGGGGTACCATATCGAGACACATATTCTTGCTTTCCTGTTTGCTCTGTGAAGTGCCAAGAATCTTTTTAAGGTCTTTGAATCGACATCACGCTTTGCGAAGTTCACTGTCCAGGCCGACATGAGTCCAGTGCTGCGTTTTCTGGCGCGTGCCGCGATGCGTATTTTACTCAGCTGGACGCTGGACCAATCTCTGCCAGGTAACATTATCGCCATGACGACATCCATGCAGTTAATAAATATTCATGTACAAACCGACCTGCAGGTGAGTGAAGACAGCTGGAATCGGGGTGTCATGAATAAGCTTGTTTTTCTTTCTCTGTGTAAAGAAAATCATCGTTATATTTTATAGATCCCTGCTACCCCCCATAGTATCTGAAATACCATTTTATTCTTTGTCCCTTGCTTTTTGGCACCTTGGTGCTGGTGGCAGCGGTCAGTCCCACTAAGGATTTGTTACATTGTCACCTTCCCAACAATTTATGTCCGGGGACACAAAAGTCATGTGTGGCCCAGCAGACTGCCAGATAAACACTCCAGTTAAGGGGATAAAAATGAAGCCAAAAAGTCCAGAAAACCAACCTTACGTCCAGATGGAGCAGTTGAGTAACTGAGAAGTTCCCTGGAAGTTCCCTGATGAGCTCCAAGGATCAATAAAATGTTGCCACACCAGTGAAGACTAAACAGTGGGCCACCAGGAAGACCTCCCAGGCTTTCTGTGAAAAGGAGCTCCTCACAAACTACTGTTATGGAGAGATTATGGCTAGTTTTCCTTCCTGGCAGAGTGGCTCTTTTTTCACACAGCCTAGACCTCCTCCACCTCGCAGATAAGCTCGTCCTGGTTGTTTCTTGATTGCTTGTCTACTGATGTGTGAGTATTTGACTAGGACAGATGTCTGCCTTGACAGTTAGACCGGCGAGTTGCCTGGGGCAGTGGACGGGGCTTATGTGTCCCTTGGATCAAGATCACAGACAGCAGAATGACACACACACAGTGTCGCTGCCCCCAAAGTGGGTGATGATTATTAAGCCAATTTGAGCCTCACCTTTCCTTCTGTCTGTAACCATATACACCCATTATTTAGCATAATGCCACCTTCAAATATGATTTATCCCATACATGCTATTTTTGCATGCATAAATACCCTTTAATAAGCAGTCGTCCGTTTTAAATTTCATGCTCACACATACAGAGTTACTTTATTAACATCTCAATGGCGGTCTTCACTGGATGAATGGGATGTGGTTGGTGGGTGTAGGGGGTTGAGCCGAGGTCAAGCCCCCAGGAGACTGTTGCTAAGAGAGATGTGTTTAAGTACCCTGGGAGAGATCTACAAACACCACTTCCTGTCCCAGCTGGGAGTAGCCTTGCCCTCCTCTTTCCATTCGGACTGGCTGTTCACGATCCTCACACTGAGTGTGTGCGTGCCTTGTGCACGCAGCTTACATGTTGATGAGAGAATAATAGTGAGCAGAGCTGAAGGCAGGAGAGAACACCACCATATAGCCACCTGTGGGTTCTTACTGCGTGTTGAGAGTGTTCTTGGCATTTTTTACATGCTGTGTGGTATAGTTTGCCAGGCTGCAGAGTGGAGGGGAATCTATGTGTCCTATGATCAGGAGGCAGACTTCGCTGAAAAAGACACCCCACGAACTATGGGGCCGCTACATGCTGAGGGGGCGGGGGGGACACTCTTGTTGCCTGGCGACTGACATAACAGTACGTCCAGGTCTGAAATCAGCATCCTGCACTCTGTCGAATACTTCGCCGCTACTTATGAAATACGATGCCGTCTCAGATAACGTCACCTTTTGTCAGATGAAGTCTGCTTACCATAATTCCCATTTTATGTGGCTCCCTTTCTCCTTATCGGGGCTCTGTGGCGATACGGTCTCCAGCTGCACGTAACCCGGCGGGTTTCTGAGGAGCATTCGGCTGACGAGCACAGATCATCGCCCAAGCTCACAGACACGGTGGCGAACGAGCAGGAAAGCCCAGCGACGCACTCGCGGGCACCCTGCTAAGTCCATTGCCCTTTTTTAGTATTAAGTGGATGCAAGCATTCGATGTTCTCCAGTGTTCTTATACAGTAAATTCCCCAAGTGCAAACAATCTACTGGAATATAAATCATTGCCTCTGGGGAGAGGTTTCAGCCAAGTATAGATAATGTTTATGGTGAGTTGACACGGTCGTGGAGCCTCGAATGTTGCCGCAGTGCAGTCAATATAACTCATAACTGCGCCCATAGCCGCGCTGTAATTCACTTTCTCATCAGTTCTCGTTTAACCTGATTCTTGCATTCAGCTTGAGTGAGGACTGTAGTGTAGATAACCGTAATTATGGATCTCCTCCTCGTGCCGGTTCCTGCCAGATAGGACTGCGGCTCAGCACAGGGCTGTAAGCACCGTCATTGACGGAGTCGAGTGCTCCTTGGAATCTGCTCCTCCCAGGAGAGATGGCCCCTCCCCCTCCCCCACCTCGCCTGAACCGGATATATGTCGCTTGACTCAATTGAGTGACCAGAAAAGGCGTCCTCAGCGGGCGGCGGAGCAAATGACCTCGTCACAGTTCTCACACTGGATTACGGTTGCCCTCAGGCTCTATTACACAGCGATTTACATGGTCTGGGGGACATGTCACGAGCGTGATAGGCATAGCTCCACAAGGGACCGCAGAGCGAGACAAAGATCCTGAGGGTGAGAACAACCGGCGTGCAGACATCTAGAAGGCAGCGTCTTACAGATTCAGAAATACCGAAAAGTACAGGAAACATGCTCAGAAGGCACGATCCATGTGGACACATCCATCCACAGGCTGACCTCCTATCGGTCCATTGGGGTGAAAAGGAGCCAGGCCAGATGGGGGAGGAGTTTAGCATGAGAAGGCGGTGCTTCTATGCCCTTCTGACCCAGGAGGACATGTGAGATACGCAGATAGGATTTCATTAGCGAACAGGAGTCAGGAGAGGTCCCGTGGAAGAAGCGAGGAGGAGGCCGCTGGCCCTTTAAAACCTTATCGCAGCATCACATGGCCTTTAACTGCAAGAAAACAAAGGTGCCGCGATGCTTTTGAAATCTGCGTTGCCATTGTTGCTACACACAGACGAACGCCAACGAACAAATGGTCACCCAGGAAACCCTGGCGGTGGGCGGCGAACGGGGATGCCGGCGACTGAGTGTGACAGGCGAACACGGTGATTGGCTGGTGCATTTCCACACCCTATCAGTCAGACTGCTTCAGCTGGTAATGGGCGGGATTCCTGAGAGACATGCTTTCTGACAGGTGGCCCCAGGAGGGTCAGCCATAACCGTCAGCAGAACTCAACTAGCGGACAGCATACAGCTCGGCAAGCACAGCGTCCATATCTGGATGGTCAGGGTTCAATTCCTGTTGCCGGCAGAGCAACCCTACCACTATAGGGCCGCACTGCTGCAGGGATGCTGGCTGAAGCTGGTCTCTCCTCCTCACTTTTATGTCACTTTAGGTAAAAGCAGCTGCTAAATAAACAGATGTAGCTATATTCTGGAATCTGTACTAGCAGTGAAGTTCATTTCAAATTACTGCACTCAGGGTTATGTCGACGTGTGTTGAATATTTAATAAAAATAATCATGAGTTTGTTCAATGCAGATGAAGTTATACGTGTTGTTCTTTAGGTCTTGCACTGCACAGATGTCCTTGTTTTCCCCAGGACTCAAGATATCTGACAGCCGGATAGTTCATTAACACCTTGGGTGCCAGCAAACTCTCCATTGCCAGTCCCCCATCCTCTGTCAGTCCCTCATCTTCTGCCAGGCCCCATCCACTGCCAGTCTGCCATTGTCTGCCAGTCCTCCATCTTCTGTCAGTCCACCATCTTCTGCCAGTGCCCCATCCTCTACTATACCCCCATCCACTGCCAGTCCCTCATGCACTGCCAGTGCCCCGTTCACTGCCAGTCCTCCATCATCTGTCAAGCCTCTGTCCTCCGTCAGTCCACCATCCACTGTCAGTGCCCCATATTCTGCCAGTCCCCTGTCCACTGCCAGTTTACCATCTTCTGCTAGTTCCCCATCCACTGCCAGACTCCCAGCTTCTGCCAATCCCCCATCCACTGCCAGTGCCTTGTTCACTGCTAGTCCCCCATCCTCTACCAGTGGCACATCTTCTGACAGTCCCCCGTCCTCTGCCAGTCTGCCATCGTCTTCCAGTCCCCCCTCCACTGCCAGACCCCCATCCACTGCCATGCCCCATCTTCTGTCAGTCCCCTGTCCTCGGCCAGACGCCCGTCCACGGCCAGTCCCCCAACCACTGCCAGTCCCCCGTCCACTGCCAGTCTCCCATCCACTGCCTCCCCAAGGTTCAGCTATGGGAACCCTGCCTGTAAACAAATACACCTCAGCAATCCTGATTACCAAGGCTGACGTGAACACACAAACACTCCCCCACCCCACATGTTCTTCAGTGCAGAGGCAGGCCTGTCAATCACCCTGGCTGCACGTAATTCCCTTCAGCCTTATTTATAGACCTGTCAGAGACAAAAGATGACTAGGGGGTTGCAGAGCACACTAAGCACGCCTTCGGCACATGATGCTTGTGGAGGGATGATGCATATAAGGGGTTAGAGTGCTAAACACCATGTTCCGCTTAATGACATCCACTGGGAGCCGGGAGGAGTCCGGATTACAAAGCCCGCCTATGATAAAGCATCAGGTGTTGCCAGGATACACACAGGTAACTGACCACCAGTTTTGTGGGATGCATGGAGTTCAAGGAAACGGCTACAGAGGTAACAACATGAAGGAACCATGAAGTAATCACTTACAGACCATTACTCTAGTCACATGATTCAAGGGTGCGGACCTGCATTCCACACATAGCCTGTATTGCTTTCATATAAATCCATGGAATGGCAATTCCTCAGTGAATGCTTCGTTCTCCATGGAAGGCTTCCCTTTCCAAAAAGTGAACAGGATTTACTCTCAAAGAAGGAAAAACACTGACAAAAACTGTCACCTCATGGCAATTAAGACGAGAGAGGAGCCCAGTGTCTGCACTGGTCTCCGCCTACCCCTGTTATAAATAGACTGTAGTTGAGCAGACGGGGCACTAACTCGGCTGGTGTAACCTGTGCTATTCTCAGTGTTCGCCAGGCAAACAGTCACGCCCTTCCCAGGTTGCAGGTGGCTTGGGGACACACAGGTGGACATGGCTATCAGAGCGAGTCTCTTTGCAGGAAAACATGCACTCAGGGCATCAGATGGGGTGCAACCATCCTTGCAGAAGAAGAAAAAAGGAAGCAGTCTGTGGGCTCAGTGTGTTTTTGTGTTATGTAACAAGTTAAACTAGAGTCAAGCTGCAAAAGTGCACTCTTGCATCCTAAATTTTTCCAGTTGTTCACAGGCGCTTGTTGCTTTCCTGCAGTTCTTTTCCATCTTCACCAACATGCTGTGTTCTCACGTACACGTCAGAATGCACTAGAAGTAAGTGTTTCCCGCATGTTGACGTGTCCAAACAGGAAGTCTGGACCTCTCCAGTCTCTCCTGTTTGCTGCCAGTAAATGCCATATGATGCCTTCCCATTGTCATTGGCCTGATCTCGGAGTCATGTGAATGCGCTGCTTTCCTTTCTCATTGGCCGGATCTTGGGGTCATGTGAGTGCCAGCTTTCTGCTCTCATTGGCCGGATCTCGGGGTCATGTGAGTGCCAGCTTTCTGCTCTCATTGGCCGGATCTCGGGGTCATGTGAGTGCCAGCTTTCTGCTCTCATTGGCTGGATCTTGGGGTCATGTGAGTGCCAGCCTCATGATGGTGCTTTAGCTGCTTTATGACCATGCCACACCCACACCTACTGATGCTTTGCCCACCTCCCTCTTGCTGATACCTGGCAGCTGGGCAGCACAGTCATTCCACTATCCCGCTCCAATCACCTGGAAAATTCCGGAAAAAGGTTCCTGTTGGAGGGACGTCCTGATGTAACCTGTGCACAGGTATGCGTATGCAATCTGCTCTGCCAAGTCATACATATGCTTCACACAGCAGGCATATTGTGTTTATCAGATTATCCCAGTCCGAGTTTAGCTAGCATGGGAAACCGTGAGTCAAAGAGGTGGGGGCAGGGCTGGCGCGGTTTAGGGGCCTCCGCTCCATCCCGAGACAAATAAATCCGTGGGTTACCCTAACACTAACCAGATGTGCAGAGCAGCCCAGGCCGATGCGAAGCCCACAGCAAAGGGCCAGAGAAGCTCAGTGCGTGCCTCATTGATTTCACGCCAGATGAGGCTGGGTGTTTGTTAAGAGTTTTACACACTGAGATGGGATGCATTAGTGCAGAGCGAGCTTCTTTAACCTCAGTGCAAATCTCACTAATGCTGAGATTAGCCCAATTACACCCAGGCAGCACGGAGGCTTTGGTGCTCAGAGAGCTCCTAGCGGATGCAAGCATCTACAATGCAATCGCTGGTCACTAAGAGGCCGTAACGGCAAACAGCCCCTGGCAACCTGTTAGCTGCCAGGCGGCCTCCTCCGCACAGCGGGCACGAAGCTGGCGGGAACGAGGCGGACAGAGTGCACAAAATCAACACCACTGTACCGAGAGAACAAATTTCAGCTTTAGTGGCATGGCGATCCATTTGCTGTGTGAGGAACAGACATCACTCAGTTATGAGTTATGACAGCCACCATCCACCAGTATGTTCTGCTGATGCTGTCGTTTCATTAAAATACTGCTTTTTGTTTAAATTATTAAAGCATTTTTATGAAGAGTCTTCCAGAGATTACAAGTGTCTTTTGCAGTATAAGAGCATGGTGTGAGAATACTGACAATGACTGATGTTGCAGTCAGGAATGCATTTTGTGTGATTTCAGACTGTCTTTGGAATTTCTTTGAAAATTGTGCCATTTTCTACCCATCCAGCGATCGTCCAGCTGTTTCTGCGGTACAGGGTCCCAGGAGGCACAGAGCGCACACAGCGGTCATGGCCAGTCCATCACACAGCAAACGCATGCACACACAGACAGCACACGCTACCAGCAATTCAGGGATGCGAAGTTGCCTAGCAATATGGACTTCTGGAGGAAATCCCTGCAACATGGGGAGAACATGATCCATCCTGGTCTGGTTACGTGCTGAACTCCGACGATGCCCCACGTGAACTTAGGAGGACACTAAATGGATGTCGGGTACTGGGCCAGCCTGAGAGCTTAAGTGCTTAAACACGTCACGTGCCTCAGACCTGACCGACGTAAACAGACCTTTTATCGAACAGGGCTTATGTGTAAATCCACAGCAGCAACACATGGGTCCATAAACATATTATATTGTTGATAGGTGTCATATCATTGTGACTGGGGACACTGCCAAGAAATGTAATATACCAGGGCAGATAATCAGTAATACATACAAATTCAGGACCTCTAAATCCAGAACCAGCTGCTCTTGGTAGCAATCTAATTCCATGCAAGACCAAGGGAATGATCCTTCAAAACCTTTCAAATTTACAATAGAGGGAAATTGCCCCCCTCCCGATTCATTCAGAGGCCTAAAAACAAACTGGCACAGAGGAGACTCTCAGCTCTGAATATCTTCACCTGCCTGACGGCTTCTGCGTTTGTTTTATTTTTTTGCCTCCCCAGCAGTTAAAAGGATTTCTCTCTGCAGGGTCCTCAAAAGCCGAGCCGTGTGCTGCAATCCTGTAGAAAAGAAGTCTGTGAGGGGATGGTGGAGAGACAGGCTCATTTAATAATCAACAGGCATTATCATCGTCTACCTAAAGGTCAAGTTTGCCAGGAGGCCCCAGTAGGGTCGCCGAGAGGTCACTGTGCATCCAGTCACATTGAAAAGGGAAAAACAACATGACAACAGGGAGCAGGAATATTCCAGAAAACAATCCGCAAGCATTTTGCAAACATCATTCAGCCACTTTCACAAAGAAGTGGTGAGCTCTGCGAATAGAATGTGCCATCATAATCAGATCGTTACCATGGACTGATGGTTGTCCAGAATCTCTCTCCTTGCCTGCAGGCTTGTGCTCAGAGGTTTGGGTCTAAACCTCACATCATGGAGATCACTTGGGAGATCCAAGCTACATGCCAAAATGGTCAGGCGCCTTCGCGAGGATCGGGAACCTGCACAGAATCAATCACCAGCTTCTTCAACATTAGAAGCCAAGGGACTGAGGGCTTTAATCATCGTTTCAAACAGCTGGGTGGGGATTGAAGGCTGTGCTGCGGCACATTCACATGCTGCATGTCTGCTGCTGCTCCGCATAAAGCTGCCCGTGGAAGGAGACGGGCTGTAGTGCTGAATTCTAGGCCTGATTTGCGTCTGCCTGGTCATGCAGAGACTGCGATGATTCACGTCCCGGATTTCTCATTCCAGTCTGGCAGGAAAGAGGAGGATCGGAGTGAGCGGAGAACGTCTTGAGCCATCCTGCGGCGCGTGAGGAAGTGAGAGCCTGTCGCTGAGTCCTCAGAATTTGATGGGAAAAGGCGGCCGGCGACGCAGCTGTGGCCACCGTGTTAGTCAGTGTGCGACGGCGAGTCGGCAGCGGGATCGAGATCTACTGTCGGGCTGCAGTAGAATTGACGCATATGGGATGTCAACACCGGTGACCACATTCCTGACATTGGATTCAGGTGGCATCTAAACGCAGGTGACTCATGCAGCTCTTTCAGCCAGGATCTCACCCATGCTGAGAGGAGTGTCTCTCCGAAACAGCCCCCACAGCTCCTACGTCAAATCGTTCTTGTAATTGAGTGAAATCAAACCCATCCGACAGCTGAGCATACAGGAGTGAGCCTGGGCGGCATACGCCCAGGAGAGCGTGCCGACGGGTGGCTCTGCGTGAGGCAGACGGAGAGTGAGCCTAGGCGGCCTGCGCCCAGGAGAGCGTGCCGACGGGTGGCTCTGCATGAGGCAGACGGAGAGTGAGCCTGGGCGGCGCGCGCCCAGGAGAACGTGCCAACGGGCCGCAGCCTTTCGATGCTGATGGGTGGCTCTGCGCAAGACAGACGGAGAGTGAGCCTGGGCAGCGCGCGCCCAGGAGAGCGCGCCGACGGGCGGCAGCCTTTCGATGCCGACGGGTGGCTCTGCGCAAGGCAGACAGAGAGTGAGCCTGGCACAATGGCTGCTTTCTTCATCTGAAGAGTCAGTCAAATTATGTTAACTGGAGCCTTCATTTAAAACACATGTATACAGTGTGCAGCAGGCTGTACAGAGAAAACAACATTCCAGCTCTGTCGAGGGAAACTGCCGACCCAAACTCGTTCTCAGCACCATTTCCTTGCCAGATTAACCCTTTGCTGGGGCGCTGTCCCTCAGTCTGCTGTCATAATTACATGCCAAAAGCATGGCTGATCAGTCCTGTCAGTGCTGTTTGGATGTCATGCAGGCGATCCCAGGAGGCGTAAGGCAAAGTGCAACCTCATTCCCGGGTGCTCTCACGTGCGCGTGCGCGTGCCTGTGTGTGTATATACACAGACACTCTTGGACATGACCTGTGAAAATTTTGCATCAACAAATCACCTGAGAGGCACAAGTGAGGGACTTGCAAAGTCCGCATGGTCGACTCCTTAAAGCAGGATTCAAACGCATAACCCTGTGGTGCACAAAGCAACGCCACTGGCCCACAAACAATGACACTGGTCATTTTGGCAGCAGAGCACAGCAGCGTTTGGAATCTGGTTAAGAAGGGGACTGATGTGAAACATACGGGAGGCAGAGAAGAGGAGGGCTGAAGCAGAGTCCCCCTCCCTCACACAGCAGAAGCAGAGAAAAGGCAAGATGACCGTACCCACCCCCCCCAAGAGCTTGGCACTGTGGCCAGCAGGGCGCCATCGGGCAGCCATTCTATTTGAACATAGATTCGAGGAGCTGGTCCCCAGGGAGATTGATTCATTCCTTCTGGAGGGCTATTAATCTTCCCAAAGTCTGGAATCCCTTTGCCTTTCAGGGACGATGGACAAGACTGAGCTTTTTTTTTTTGCTTTTCCTTACTAGCAGTGGAATCCCAGGTCCCTTCCCTGGCAGAGCCAGTGAGGATAAACCGCAAAAAACCTGCATCTCACCACATAAGGCAGTTGCCCAGACTCTGCTGACACAGTTTTATTTATACGAATGTAATCATAACGAATCAATACAAGCTATTTATTAATGAAATAGGTTCAATAAATCAGTGTGGCTTAGCTTACATGACACAGTGCGGAGCGCCTAGTTTCAGAGATGGGAATGAAACTGCTTGCACTCCTGTGCTGTCATTGGTGGAGGGCCTCAGTGACGGCACGCGGTACGGTACCCAGCTAACAATTTCTCGTTCTAGGAATGTTTACCAAACATTAATTAAGTTATGGAACCATTCAAATGTTCCCAGAATGTTATCCCACTACTACAACTAAGGATAACAATACATCTGATAATGAGGACGACGGCAGACCAGCAGAGGGTGCTGTCGCTTTCACCTCGAAGGCCATGGGTTCGAGTCTGGATGGGGTTTTCGCAGTATACACATATACATTACATGGCCTTATTAATTAGAGGAACTGCCTAATTAAGCCACACCCATTTCCGACACAGGCATATAACTAAGCACAGTCAGACAATCTCCCCCGATGAACATTATCCGCAGAATGGACGGTTGTTGATCAGGAGAGGTTCGTGTCTTTCCACTTGGCACCATCATAGGACGTCATCTTTCCAACAAGTCATTTTGCCACGTTTCTGTCCTGCCAGGTCCGCCCTGGTCAACCGCAAGTGAAATGATAGTAAAGGTCAGACTATCTGGGAACAAGGTCAGCTGTGACGTGGCAGCCACACGAGCTCCCAGAAAGGGACCTGAACCCAACATCAATACCCAACCTGAATGGGGGCAAATCCCACCAGCAATGTTCCAACATCTAATGGAAAGCCTTCACAGAAGAGTACAGGCTGTTACAGCAACTAGGAGTTAGCCAACTTCATAATAATGCCATTTGAATCAGAGTGAGATGTTGGACCGGCCGCTGTCTGGATACTTTTGGCCATATAGTTTAACGCTATTATAAAATAAATAATTACATTAATTACTTAAATTAATTTAATGGATGTTTGGGAAATAATGTTGCACTTTGAGAAGACCCTTACATAACGCTAGCGAAAGTTCTAGGAACGTTTCCTCTTAGCTGGGTATGTATCAACAGATGTAGTTAGGGCACAGACACCAGCAAGCCAGAACCCGTAACGTCGCAGACACCTGCCAGCCAGAACGCGGAACGTTGCAGACACCTGCCAGCCAGAACCCGGAACGTCGCAGACACCTGCCAGCCAGAACCCGTAACGTCGCAGACACCTGCCAGCCAGAACCCGGAACGTCGCAGACACCTGCCAGCCAGAACCCGTAACGTCGCAGACACCTGCC
>JAAGVU020001815.1:8641-39537 GCA_011763525.2 Mormyrus iriodes
CGTGGGCATGCTCATGCTGAAGCAGACACATGTACACGCACACACAGGAGGAGAAAATGAACACACACATGCAGGAAGAGACACGTGGGCATGCTCATGCTGAAGCAGACACATGTACACGCACACACAGGAGGAGAAAATGAACACACACATGCAGGAACAGACACACGGACACCCGCACACTGGAGCGGTCAGGTGGACATGCACACGCTGGAAGAGACACACAGACAGGTATACTCTGGAGGACACGTCATTATGCGAACACACCCACAGCAACACATGTATACATGCACAATGACACTCTGATGCAGAAACACTCACTGGTGCAGTGAAGGCCTTGCCTGTAAATCCACACTCAGTGCACTGCATAGCCCACACTGCCTATAATAGTGGAATAGTAACAGCTACTTCACTGAGTGGAGTCTCAGTCTGGATCAGGCCCAGCTGAGCAGGCAGGAAATCACCACACCGACGTGGGCACACTCCCTCCAGCATTTCCGCTTACCGTAGAGTCGCGTATCGGCATAGCCGATGGCATTAGGTGGCTCACACAGCCCTGCGATCCCACGGTACCCCCATCCTCCACTGGGTGATTATGGTACAGTTTTCAGTTAAACACGTTTCTTCTGCCACCTCCTATAAAAGCCACGAGACGATACAACTGGTAGATGTGGCTGTCAGCCGCCATGTAACCGCGCCTTACCGTATATGGCAGATAGGCTGAGAAAGGCAGATGGCACTGAGGAGTGGAAAACAACATTACCAGAGAAAGCAGAGGCAAAACAAAACCTCTGGGAGAGCGGGGCCGCCCCCGGGCGAGCCAGCCGGAGCCAGCACGAGGATATCGGGAAGATTCTGCTCCAGGAAGCTCCCAGGACCACCACAGCAGCTGTTGCTGCATCTGTTACAGACTGGCCACAGCCTGTCCTGCTTCCTGTCGCCAGCCAGAGCCGATTGGCTGGGCGCCTGCTGCCCCGAGGTGCCAGAAACAGGGTCTGAGTGGCTGCGTCGGTACCTAACAGGCCTAAAACACAGGTAACAACAGAGATCAGACGGCAAAATAACGCCTTCCTGTATGTGTCTGAAAGGTCACCATCATTGATGTATTACGATGCCCACCTATATCATTTTTATATATGGTTAAACACTGAAAAACAGGGCTTCAGACTTTGTCATGTTTATGCAGATTTAAAACTAATCCCACTCATCCATTCATTTGTCCATCCATCCATCCATCGGTCTATACCTTCATCCTTCCGTCCATCTATTGCACAATTTACATGAATATAATTTCTTAGCTACAAAGGAGAAATGTAGTCTTGCTGAAGTCTATGATAAAAAAAAACTTTTTTGAAGAATAGAACAAGTCAGACAGGGATTCTGTGGAGAACTGAGTGAAATAGACACATTTAAAGCTCATTTATGGCCAGTTACATTTTTTATTTGTTTGATCATGCCCCAAAAGCTAAGATAAGCCTGCTGGTTTATGTAAAAGCAGTGTGCAAAAGTGTTTTACTTCAAGCTAATTCCGGTAGCAGAAAAAGAATATCCAGATAAATGTGACACTACAGCATAACTGAGAAAGGCAGAATCGCTGTCCTACTCAAGCAGGGCAGGAAGGCAAACTCAGAGACGTCCCTGTTTGCTGGGATTTTTACCATACCCGTGTAGCAGCCCATCAGTAAAACACGTCACTGAGCCGCTCCAAAAGAGCACAAAAGCATTTCATCCCTGAAAAGAGACAGTTTGTTTGATTAAACTGAAACGAAAGGAGCTGCCCACCAGCCTGGGTAACATTTTTAAGGCTAAATATAGCCAATTCTGTGACATAACCAGATTGTGATGGCAGCAGGTCAGAGGTACATGATACAATGCCTGAGTTTGCCGTGTGTTACTTTGAATTGATTTTAGATTTTTCCTAGTTATCTTAAAAAGCCAGATTTTCTATTTTTTTAATAAACCATTTCAATTCCTCACTTCTGTGTATCTCTCCTGTGGCTCATTGTATATGAATATACTGTGCACTTTGTAGTTGTGTGCTTTTGGCATGCATGTGCGACTGCTGTGTTTGGTAAAGGTGTTTAGTTTATCATTGCATTTGTGTTTATTGCCACTGTGTTTGTATTTCCTCAGGTAAGTGTATTGAGTGTATGTGTTCAGGCTGTCACTCATATCAGCATACCTCTTTGCCGTCGTTAAGGGGCCGTGTCACCGTCCGTCTGGCCCTGCCTGCCCGTCCCCGCTTACACGGCGTATTAAAGATGAACGGCTGCTTCGCTCCGGATCCCCCTCGCCCCATTATGGCCATTCGCTGGGAAAGAGGAGCGAGCGGCGAATTAAACGGGACGATAAGACTCCCACACCGTATCGGATAGAAATTGCCCTGTAACTCAGAATATAATTAAATTTTCAGAATGTGCTGTCAGCAAGGCAATCATATTAAATTAGGTTCGTTTTAGCGGCGCAACATTTTATTCCTGCGTTGCAGTACTCTGTGACTAAATTTGTCGTAATTACTAACGGAGTGAGTGGACCACAGAAGTCATTTTCATTAAAACAGATACCACATGAAATATGCATGAGTCCAAATCATTTTTTACATTTTAAGAAACAAGAAATGAATTGCCTGAGATATCTGTTTATGCGAAGTGGAGAGGAATACCACGTACGTCTTATTTAGGAAATAAAAAAGAGATTGGCGGAGTGGGGTTAGGGTGTCACTGGGGTTACAGCCGGGGTCGTTCCTCCCCCCCGCATTAAGCTGTCATTAGAGCCGGGGTCAGTGTCTCTCACCATCAGCTCGCAGATTCCTTCTTTCCTATTTGAGGATTCGCATGGTAACAGTCGCTGTTACATACACTCTTCACATTAGTTTTTTTCCATGTTCATTTATTTTTCACGCTCATTATCGTTGTGCTTTTCAGCATACGGGTCAAGGTGGTGGTGGGCTTCACGATGCTTAAAGGCGGAGATGTGAGCTGCAGAGCCAGGAAAGACCTCGTTATTGTACCATTAAACAAGGTACCTAATCATTCTAAAATGGAAATAGGCTACGTGGGTCATTATTAGCCATGACCCTGCGCAAACAGAAGCCTGCTTGTTATGTATTGATTATGTGTGTCCATCACTAAGATGCTGCTTTGTGTAAAATATTTGGGGAAGCGATGAAAGGACGGACAGAGGGATATATCTGTATGTCAGTGTGTGTATTTGTGTTATTCAGATACCATGCTGAGTGTTTAACCCCCCAACCCCAGCTGGGAATGTGCCCCCACACCACACTGAGGGGAAAGATGCTGAAGGCAGCTTCATCAAGACAGAACAGTTTTCCAGTGCAGATGGAGAGCGTGGTAGCTTAGCAGACTCAGACCTGTCCACTGTAGCCCCCCTCCCCCTGCAACCCCCCCTCCACCTCCCCCAGCACCACCCGTCACTCTGCGGAGTGTTCATCGGCATGGTAACAAGCTGCTCAGGGCTTTGCTTGTCTCTAACCTTCCAGCGGAGCATGCCAGCCGGGGGCGTTGGTGGGGGAGGAAGGCTAGGTATTTGAGTCCTGGGGGAGTCCCGGGGCAGGGGATGAAGTGTAAGGTGAAGCAGGGGAGGGACAGAGACTGAAGGGAAGGCAGGCAGCAGGCGATGATGGAGTGCAGAGATTTCGGTGGGCCATGGACTTGTAGTCTGGGAGGTCCAGAGGCAGACGAGGGAATTCCAGAGACATGCAGTATGCTGTGTGCTGTTTGGATACAAGTCACATCAGTTAGGCTGTAAGCAGTAGGAATTTTGAACTATACTTTATATTTGCAGGAAATAATAATGATCATCATAAAATTCATCATACTGTTGTGTTGCCCAAGCCACTCTTCACCCATTAGAGAAAAACATTATGTTGATTTCTGGGTATTACTTATGATTATGTATGATTATGGTCCCTTTCATATATGAATCATACAGGTATGATGTGATCTGGCATTATACTTTATGGCCACATATGGATTGTATATGTATATCGTAATGCAACATTTTATGGTTAATTTAAAACAAATAATAGACGTGTATTTTTACAAGACTTTTTCATGTGGAAATATCAACGAAACTTGGATTAACCACGCCTACCTCCAATATTAAGCCCCCCCCACCCAACTATACTTCACTCCAAATCTCACTCCAAGAAATCCCCCAAAGTCGGCAGCCCTGTATTATCATAAATTGCATTAGTACAGATTACTATATCAAAACACAAAACTATATTAATTAATTAATGTATCATTTTTTAAACTTCTATCCACTGACTTAAATTTCTGCCTACCGTCCGCAGTGCACGCTGGCACACTTTTGGCTAAATAATTCTCATTTGGGAGAATTATTTAAACACATTAAACACATCTGACTTTCATTTGTATCATATTCTGATAAGTTTATAGGGAGATATTCTGAATTTAAACTATCATGTAAATGAGGCGACTCCCCAGCTAACGGGGCGCTCTGCCACCTGCAAACACAAAGAAGACCGTTTTATTGGTACTAAACAAGACTAGGAGAGGGGCAGCTGTTAGATTTCCGTCTTTACTGCAGGTGGGTTTTCGAGCTGCTGTGCCAGGGAGTGGCTCACTCCAAGACATCGCCTTCCAGTACAGCCATTGTGGCATGCGCTTGGTCGCTATCTCCCTTCCAGCTGCTTGCTGATTCGCTGGATGACTCTCTCAGCGGGAGAGTGGTCACCTCCTTCCTTTGACCGTTTGTCACTGCTGTCACTGGCAGCCCTGGACCCATGCCCCCTCCCAGGAGCGCGACAGTGGAACATCTGCTGCATTAAAGCCCAGGTCGGCCTCAGCATGCTGATGGAGCAGTGCAGCTGGGCCCCGTGTGCTATAACAGGGCAATGGCGGTCAGAGAATGTGTAGATCACAACCATGCAGCGACAGGAGCTGACCCCCCCTTCCGTGACCCTTTTGGCACATCCTGCTCCATGGCTATTAAAGACGTGGGCACCAAGTAAATGACCTGGCAAGGGATGCACAGTACTGAATGAAACAGACATATACAGTAGCAACTGTGAAAACACATTATTATACCGGATCTATTCTTATCCAACAATAGCTGTTTCTCAAATTTGACCATCATGCAGATTATAAATTGAATCACACCTAGCGCTGCACGGCTACGATAACGCCACGGACATAAGGACACCTGAAAATGAGGAAAATGCAGTAATGCGATGATTGTGAACAGCTGAGATTTACAAGAGTAAAATCTTTTAATAGATCCTTTTCACGGTCTTTTAGCAAAGACTTATCAGCTGTGATATCTTTTAATTAACACCTGCGGGCAAGAATTTCACAGCTAAGCTAAGCTGTAACGAAGCAACATTTTGTCTCTGTTGCAATGCTAGTTTCTGAACTAAATTAATCCATTTCAAGGACAGGTTGTACTGAAAGGTGGGAATGCTGCTTGGTGGAGAAAATGACCCAGTTCTCTGTAGAAAATTCCACCCTCATTGCTTAAGTGCACCACACTGACTCGACTACCAGCAGCACTGTTAGTGTTTCCTATGATCATGTGACCCTTTGGAAAATGACTCAATCTATAAGGCAATTCCTGCTCACTAATTGGCTCCTGTTTAATGAAGCATTTCAGAGAACAGTCCTGTTCAGTCTAATTACAAAATGCTAAATAAATCGGCAGCCAGGCTGTAAACTCTTTGAATGCATAAATAAATGAGCAGTGTTTGCTGACTGAAGGCTCTCAAAACACCTATTTGTTAGGCAATAAAGCAAGAAAGTGGAAAGCATATGGATTATGGATCACAACAACTTCTAACAGCAGCCAGTTTGCTATCACAATGTTGTCAAAAACGGACAAATATGCCCAATGTTCAATGACTCGTTATAATATAATAAAAACACACAGAAGCATGTCTAATCCACTATGCTTCCCCAGTCCTTGTTTAATATGCAGGACGCCTTGTTGGGACTAAGGGAGGTAAATATAAAAGAAAGGGGTTTCAAATTTATTTGAGTTTAGCTTCTGTCTGGAAACACCATTACTGTCACAGCACTTCGGCATTTTCCTGGAAGGATATCCCTGAAATATAGGAGCAAGTTCTTATTGCTCTTCTCTGTGCCCATTCCTTAGTACAATTCCTTATACCTGAAGAACACCAGCTTATAAACTCATCGAAATTCCCCAAAATGTGCTTTGAAACGTCCCCTGACAGCTGCCCACTCCCTGACAGACTGTTAATACAATATCTGGCTATATAGCAGGGTGCTGCTTGCTGATTGCATAATTAATGGTGATAGATCCTCCCAGAAAATACAACACAAGAATAGTTTTGCCAGTGGTGTCCAATCAGACACTCAGTAAGGATATTGAGCAATATTGAACCAAATGTAATGAAAAGTGATGCGAGCTGCTGTGCCCAGGCAGTGCAGCATTTACGACGAGATGCTGAACTTTCTAGCAGTCGGGAGAGAATGTCACGGCCTTTTGTTGATGTGGCTCAACTGAATTTCGCTTCTCTGAGATTGTGCTCCTTTTTCTCAGAGGTCGGGATCCTGCCTGTTGTTTCCCCTGTTTCTGTCCTCAGAGCCCAGCTGTGACATTATGTCTCCAGCAGCGCTGTGCCAGTAGCACTTTTTGGGCAGGACCCGACGTGCGAGCAGGGAGGCTCGGGAAGCGGCTGTCCCAGAAGTGGCGGGCCGGCACGTTCGGTCATCAGCCGAGGCCAATTTGAATCTGAAGAGGATGAAATAGAGAGAGACAATTAAACAGGAGCGCAGGAAGATGAGAGGCGCTCGGCGTGATAGATGGTGGATGGTGGGGTGGGGTGGGGGAGGGGGCTTTATGAGGCACCAGGGGCGCTGAAGAGGGAGGCATCGGAGGGCTGCAGCAAAGAGAGGAGCTGCCCATCTGAGCCGGTCCTGCTCTGGAAAGCCACGGTCGACAGAAACGAAAGGCTTTGCCACGGATGGCTCACAGATTCCCACAGCTTTGATGTCGCCACACACAAACAGAACCGATTTGTATATTATATTATATAATTTATATTATATTGTATATATAATTACCAGCTGAAGTATTCATGGTTTAAATGCACACAGAGAAGTGAACAGACAGGTACGTCTCACAGGCTGTTACTCAGACGTACAGGTGCCCGATGGAAAAGGTCAGTTCTGCCTCTGAAAAGTCACACCCAAGTGAGGAAAACAAACAGACACGTGTGGTAAAAGCGCAGAGCTGTTTGCAGAGGCTGAAATGCAATCACCTGCAATCTAAGAGACTGCAAACTAATGCTCTATTTCACATAAAATAGCTGTAAACATTTCATACACAGATGTGGTTTTTGGTTACCCCAATAAATGGCATATTTGTTTCCGGATCACCCCTTTTTGTTAAAAGTTAAATTCCTTTTAAATGCCCGAAATCAGGAGGAACCTGTTCATTCAGTAATTCTCTCAAACATGATTTGAAAGAGAAATTGAGAAATTTATTTTAGTCTAATTATAAATTTCTCCAGGAGGTTTATTTGTGTCAGATTGTATTGGTAACAAAATGTATGTGCTCCATAAATGGTCAGAATTTTTCTGATCCCTGTGTCAACACAGTATCCCAGGCGTGCTTTCATGCTGTCCATGTGCTTATCTGTCTGGAACAAGGCAGGGTTACCCTACACTTTGCTGGTTTCCCATGAATTCTCAGGGCAGAGAAAAAGTTACAGGTTGTCCTTGCCAAGTACCAGCCATGATCCATACAGCAGAAGCCATGCTGTGAAAGAGCTGATTTTATTACGTACAAATTGCTTGAAAATATGCCGGCTATGTAGTGCCAGCAGAGTAAGCATTCTGAATAATGCATGTAATGACCGGACTTCGGTGGAATTCTACTTATGCAGACTGTACATTGCGAAATAATGAATAAGCCGGACTTCTGACCAAATGCGCATCAGTTGGTGGATCTGGAGATGTTGTTGAAGCCCTGGAGACATCACACTGGATTGGCTTCAGTAAAAATGCGTGGCTGTATAAATAATTCAGTTTACTTATGCAAACACAAATAATTACATATGTACAGAGAGAGCAGCCATACCTCATTGCCCTCATGCAATATGTAGCACAACCTAATAAAAATTGAATAACCGCAGCTAACTGGTGACAACATACAGCTCAATTGCTTTAACAGCTATGATCCTTACAAATGAGTCAAATTCCTTTTTGTCTTTAATAAGTAGTGCTTACTGTTTACTCATATGCATATACTGTATAGTGCTGTATATAAAGCGTGTGTGGCTTGCGGAGTATGTTTTGTCTATTGGCTCTTCCCCGTGGACCTTTTCAGCTGAATCCTCATGGTATCTGTAATCACTATCATCCGTCCCCCGCATACTGCCTTTACTGTCGGCTGACCCCTGGTGCCATTAGAAACAGATAAGTTCTGAATGCCGAACTAGGCGCACTTCACACTTTTGGGCTGTCAGGTGGGTGCCGGCCGTGTCGCTGGGGCCCGTCACTCAGTAATGGAAGCTAATGGGATTTGTCACCCAGCTCATTCAGTGTGTATGCTGACACATGCATGCGTAAGTTATCCCAGAATTACCCAGCATGTCACTGTGTCTGTGTCTGGCCAGGATGTGTGACGCTGGAGAGGTGCTCTCAGGGAGCACGCAGGGCCTCAAGCCCACTCAGATTCTGGTGTGAACTGTATTCTAGGTTCACTGTACCAGAGCTGCAGGAAATAGGACGTGAGCTGTGCCACCTGATCCCTATGGGTAGTTGTTCAGAAATGCTGAGCTGGAGCCTACTGTCTCAGCAGGGGTCAGTGAGGTTCAAATGACTCTGATTAGCAGTTGTTCAACAATCCTGAAATGGAGCCGATTGTTGTCAGTGTGGGTTAATCAGGTTCTTCTGATGTTGATTAGCAGTTGTTAGGCAGTGCTGACCTTGACCCAGTATTTTCAAAATGGGTTTTTGATTCAGATGACTGGTTAGCAGTTTTTCAGCAGTGCTGAGCAATACCATGGTGTAATAAATGGGTTAGGGCTAGCTGACTGACTAGCAGTTGTTCAGCAGTGCTCAAATGGAGCTGAGTGGTGTCCACATGGATTAGTGAGGTTCAGTAGACACTGATTAGCAGTGACTCGGCAGTGCTCTGCAGGAGCTGCTCCACGTCAGCATTTGTTAGTGAGAGTAAGACTCTCATTGACTCACATTAGCAGTGGAGCAGGAGTACCGAACTACAGCCTGGCTCAGCGCAGCTTAGCAAGGTCTAGCATGGTTCAGCTGGCTTTGGTTACTAGTCACACGACAGCTCTTAGTGCATGAGTGCAGATTAGTGAGTGCACTGGTGGACTGGGCAACGCATAACCAGATTGGTGAGATCACGGGCGGTTTGGTTAGCGGGTTCTAGCTCAATGGTGCTGTAAATTGTTGAATGATTTTTGTAGGAAGCAAAAGCAATGAATGTGGCTGTTTAAAAGCCCCCATGCGAGTCTCTCTTGCTCCTCCTCACTCCACCACTCCACTTTTTCAGAATCTCCTACCACAATCTGCACATGCATTGCTCACATCCCTTCCCATTGCCTCTGTCATCCTGACCAAACTGTGTCACTTTGATATATTCATATTTACTACCTCTGGTGTGATTTGCATCCCTGCTAATCTCCCTGGATGTGTGTCGTTGCCTCTCCTGCTTTTATCCCCCCGAGATCCTCTTTTTGGGCCCCCTCCTGCCAGCACCTCACCGTTGGCAGTGTCACTGGTTAATCATTGCAGTTTGGGCCTGGGTAGGCTGTCATCAAATACACACTTTGCTAAAACTGTCAAGGATATGCCCAGCAAAACTGGCCAATAAAAATGTCCAGCAGTTATTAACTACAATAATAAAATTGTTTACAATTAAAATTTAACAGCTGGAGAAATGACTTATAATTTATATCCCTGTAATAGATAAAACAAGACAAAAGAATTGTATTGTAAAAGAAAACTACTACAATTAATAATGAAAATTTATTTTGCCATTTGTAGGAGTAAATAGGCTGTTCATAAGTGCTCCAGGCACCAGAACAGTCTATGAGCAGATTGAAAATTGATTTTGTAGTCATGTCATCGGTTCTCTGATAGTATGTCTTGGACACCCAGATGAAGAGAAGAGTTGAACTGTCACCTGATCGTCACCTGCTGGTGAGTTATGTAAGATGGCAGATCCCATGGCAGGGGAGAATTCCAGACAGGCCGGGTAGATCCAGATGTATAGTGAGGGTGTGCTGAGAGTGTCTGGCGGAGGCCCTTGTCCAAGAGATCTTCGACCTGGCGGCATTGAATCCGAATGGGCCATGTACCATGCCTTCATTGCTGAGGCAACTGTGCAGAGCTGTGGCCGTAAGATTGTCAGTTTCTTTCGTGGCGGCAAACCCCAAAGCTGGTGATGGACACCAGCAGTAACGGGAGCCATCAGGCTGAAGAAGTAGGTCCTCCAAGCATGGTTAGCTTGTGGGACCCTGGAAGCAGCTGGTACTGGCAGGTCAAGCAGAATCCAGCTTTGGCAGTTGTGGAAACATAAACTGTGGTGTGGGAGGAGTTCGGTAAGACCGTGGAAAATGAATCTTGGTCTACCTCGAAGAGATTGCGGCAAACCATCCGATGACTCAAGAGGGGGAAACAGGGCTGTGCTGCTTACAGCAGGGATAGTGTGCTGTTGACCTCAACTGGGGAAATAGTCAAGTGGTGCAAGGAGTACTTCAAGAACCTCATGAATCCCACTGACATGCCTTCCTTGGAAGAAGTAGAGTCAGAGGACTCAGAGGAGGATTTGCCCATCATTAGGGCTCTGAGGTGGTCAAAAAACTCTTCAGTGGCCCCAGGGATGGATGACAATCACCCTGTGTTCCCGAAGGCTCTTGATGTTGTTGGTCTGTCTTGGCTGACACCCCTCCTCTCAACATTGTGTGCAAGTTGAGGACAGAGCCTTTTGGATTGGCAGACTGAGGTGGTGGTCCCAGTCTTTAAGAAAAGGGATTGCAGGGTGTGTTCCAGCTTCAGGGGATCACATTCCTTAGCCTCTCTGGGAAGGTCTGTGCTGGGGTACTAGAGTGGAGGGTCCCACCGTTAGTCGAACCTCGGATCCAGGAGGAGCAGTGCGGGTTCTATCCTAGTCGTGGAATACTGGATCAGCTCTTTGTTCTGAAAAGGATATTGGAACGTTTATGGGAGATTGCCCAACCAGATGACACATGTTTTGAGGACTTGGAACAGGTATACAACTGTGCCTCTTGGGAGGGGTTCCTGTGAGGGGTCTTTGAGAGTTTGGGGTGCTGGGCCCATTGCTATTGGGCATTAGGTCTGTGTGTAACTGGAGTGAGAGCTTAGTTCATATTGCTGGTAGTAAGATTTATAGACAGAATTTTTAGATGTGGCCAAGGGGCAGAGGAGGTCAGTCTTGATGACCTCAGGATTGCATTTTAGCTTTGTGCAGATGATGTGGTCCTCTTAGCATCAATAAGCCGTGATCTCCAAAGTGCCCTGGGGCAGTTTGCAGCCAAGTGTGAAGTGGCTGAGATGAGAATCAGCGCATACAAGTCTGAGACCATGGATCTCAACTGGAAAAGGGTAGATTTCCCCCTCCAGGATGGGGATAAGTTACTGCCTCAAGGGGAGGAGTTCAAGTATCTTGCTCAAGTGTCAAGGAACAATGGAGTGGGACATTGACAGGAGGAGCAGTGCAGTGTCAGCATTTATGTGAACTTTATACCAGTCTGCAGAGAGAGCTGAGCCGAATGGCAAAGCTATCGACTTACCGGTTAATCTACATTCCTACACTCACCTATGATTATGAGCTCTGGGTAGTGAACCAAAAGAATGAGATACAACTCGCGGAAATGAGCTTCCTTTGCAGGGTCTGGGTTTAGCCTTAGAGATTGGGTGAGGAGCCGGACATTTGGGAGGGGCTCAAAGTAAAGCCACTGCTCCTCCGCATCTATCTAGGATGCCTCCTGTATGCCTCTCTTGGGAGGTGTTTCGGGCATGTCCAACTGGGAAGAGACCCCGTGGCAAATCCAGCACACGCTGGAGAGATTATATCGCTTGGCTGGCCTGGGAGCACCTGGATATCCCTCCTCTGGGAGCTGGAGGAGGTGGCTGGGGAGAGAGAGGTCTGGGCATCTCTGCTCAAACTTCTATGCCCCTGTGAAGCAAACCTGGGTAAGTGGTGGAAAATGGATGGATGGATGGATATGTATGTTGAATTTATTTAGCATCACATGTATCACATCTTTTCTTATTGTTTGAGATATGATGAGGCCAGCTATTTACCCAGCAGCCCTGGAGCAGTTTGCAGGGTTAAGGGCCTTGCTCAAGTGCCCAAGAGTGATATAATGACTCTGCCAGCCTCAGGATTTGAACCGATGACCTTGCAATCTTGGGCACAGTGCCACACACCAGCCTAATAGCATTCCCATATCAGGAGTCGAGCTCAGCCCGCCTGGGTGAAATCCTAATCACTAGACCATATGGGATCTGCAGCCTAAAGCATATGAATAAATATGCAAATGAGAATGTAAATGAAAATGAATTAGGATCCCTTTCAGATGAAATACTGCTTTCAGTCACCCTCTGTTTGCCTTGATTTCCCTCCGTCTCTGACATCAGGACTTGAGAGAATCCAGCCACCCGTACTCAGGCTGACAGCAAGAGCGGCGTCTGCAGTCATTAACGCTGATTAAAGCTGTTCCCATAACGAGCGTCCCCCTCCACCCCCACTTCACTTGGCATTTGTGAGGAATGAGGGATGTGGCGATTTACATGAGGGGGTCCCATAGCGGTTTAGCGAGGATGAAGGTTACTCTCTGCTTGTCAGCCGTGCAGCCAGGATGACATGCAGAAATGAGCATTTACGCTCTGGGCGCTCAAATGTGCTGCACGCTCTGATTATTTCAAGTCAAGCACATTGTAATTACTGCCTTTCACAATGCGGCATTCGGTGGCTATCTGGCCATGGTTGCGGCCCTGCACTTAACGAAAATTCAGCTGTTGTAGTAGTGTTTTCTGTTTTCTGCTGTGGCCCGCACTGTGATCAGCACCCTTCTCACAGCGGCACTGCTGTGCTGTGCACTTTTAATTGCACTCGTATCTGCTCGTTTGCTGCCTCGATAAACCCACATGTTGGGATTTCAGGCAGATTCATAAGTGAATGCAGCTGCGATGCCGTGTGATTATCGCTGCCTTATTTAAGTCGGTGTTAATTAAGTCCCGCATATTTAAGAGGCCTTATTCTTATAGTTTCTTTTCAGTTAGAATTCCAGCCAAACATGAAATTTCTCCGTTGCTGAATTCTGATTTAAAAGAAATCCTCCCGAGGTATTTTGAGACAAAACTGCAGGTGTACCAGTTGGCAGAAAAGGGTAAAAATTATGGAGAATGAAGAGACCTCGGTGTGCTGAGAAAGATTCAGATGACAATGGCGTCCGGAGGAAATAACTGGTTATGAAGAGACATGTACAAAAAGGAAGCAGAAACGGTTTGGGGCTCCTTAATGCTTCTCCTGTCCTTTGGGACTCAAAAGGAACATGGGAGTGCTGATTTTCTGCCTATGGTAATACCATGGTTTTATTTGGAGTGCGGCTGGCAGCAGCGATGACCCAAGGCTGCAGGCCAGTGAGTCTCGGAACAGGATCGCCAGTATCTGAGAGCAGGGGGCAAGTCACTTTCCCCAGTGCCCCGGACAGGGCGCTGAGATGCAGCTTTTCAGATCAGCACCCAGCATCCACAGCGGTACCATATAAGATGTCCTCAACTTCTTCCTCATTTGTCTGGCGTTGACCATGAAATTGCCTCCTTACTGTGTGAAACCGCCAGGCACCTGGACTGAGCCTTGCTACATCACGCCCCCCTCTTTTCCACACACCCCAGCTAACAGAAACGATGGGCCCCCGTTCCCCACCCGCAGCCGACATGCTGTTTGTAACTCCTAGCAAACCATTTGTCCACTTGGAGTCGCAAAAATCACCACCTTTCCATTTCTGCTTGGTCTCCACACTTTTGGATGAGTTTTGTGAAATTTCACTTCTGTTCCCTTTCATTTTAGAGCCTGGAATAGTTTTTTTTCCCCTTTTTGCTTGCAGTTTATGAATCATTTTAATGGTATGCAAATAGGAGAGGAGCTGCTGGAAACTGAAAAGCCTGAGCCAAAGGCCGACGCTGATGTTTATGAATCTGTCATCAGTGCAGCAGTGTAAGGGAAGGTTCTGAATAGCTCTTGTTGTCTTTTCTGCCTCTTGCGGCTGATCTTGAAAGCAGTGAGCCACCTGGCTTTGTCACTCACTTTGTCTTCGCTTGATTGATGTGTGTTCATAGTTTTTCAGACCAAATGTTCCCTTATGATACATCAGCTGTGTCAACATTTACACAAGTTTTGTGTCACATTTCATTCAGAGTTTGGCCTTCAGGCTTGTGCAGCATTGGAGAATAAGAGATAACGATGTGCTCCATTTGTAAGCCTTCTAGTGTTTTGATCAAGCTGGAGCAGACGTGACATCACTATTTCTTACATACAACTAAGAGACTGACTGTGTAAGAGACCAGTATTGTCAGTACTTTTGTCTACCTCCACCCAACCCAGGTCAGTTTTTACCATAAATGTTGAGCTCCACCCAATCCCTGGCCAGTTATTACCATAAATATTGTGCTCCACCCAATCCCAGGCCAGTTATTACCATAAATATTGTGCTCCACCCAATCCCAGGCCAGTTATTACCATAAATATTGTGCTCCACCCAATCCCAGGTCAGCCTTGTGCATGCATGCAGAGACTTCATCCAATGACAATGTATGCTGGTACTCAAACCAATCCCAGCTTGACTATTACTGTGTTTGCCACAGCTCCACCCACGCACAGACGAGCTATAACCATGTGTGCTGGAACTCCAGGCAATGCCCATATGTAATGGAGACCAGGGTCGAGTCTATGGTTTAACCGTTAGGTTGGCTTAGGCCCAGTAAGGTTGCCACTTTCATTCTGTAGAAACATGCCCCCTAAATAGGGTCTGGAATAGCCTGTGCTGGCCACCAACTACATCTGGACCAGCCAACTTGTACTAGATATGATCTCAAGAGCTATGAATGTAAATGTAGAAGTTCCAGCCAGTCCCAGAGTAGGTGTAACTCCAAGTGTCCCTGTGCACCCGTATCAGCTTGGCATAAATAACGTTATACGACTCCCTTCAGAGCAAGTGAGCAGCCAGGCGGCTACTAAAAGAATTTGGGTGGATTAAAAACAGGCAGACATTTGGCAGATTAAACCGAGAAACGCTAAATGTCACGTCCTGTTGGGAATGTAAAATATGCTGGCATGTATGCCAAGACCTGGACCTATGACTGAAAGAGTTAGTGATTGAAGTCACAAGAGGATCACTGTTGTTGTACCCTTGAAATACTTCTTTTATTGCCTAGGTACATGCATCTAGCTGTACTAATGAATTGCACAGTGTGTGCAAAAAGCAGCTGAATTCAGCTCATTAAGGAATAAATAAGATAGATTACACTTCATGTTTAGGTATAAAATATGCACACTATCCATTACATTGGTTAGCACTGGCATTCATGCCATATAATATGACACTGTAGGCTTGAAGCTTGAATGCTTCTGTCCTTCCATTGGCTTTCTGATATCTCATCGTGATACTACATTTTCCAGAACTATAACCACAAACGGCCATTGTTGTGAAGCAATGCGCAACTCAAATTCTTTATTTTTATTTTTTATTTAACTGAATTATACACATGATTGGAACGAATGACCCTTCTAACTACCACTACTCACCAGTGAAATAAATTCAGAACATGGTTATCTAAAGCTCTGTTTACCAGGGTATTGGCTTGATTTTGAAGATTCCTGCTGAGGTGAGCACGTTAGTCTTCAGTAAATCTGTTACTCGGGCTGAATTCATGAATGCGTGAGGGGGACATGTTTACGAGGAGCTCTGCAAGTGTCACAGCAGAGCGGTTTGCGTGTCATAATAGTAGCATCGTGCTGTAAAATACGAAAACCTCGTTTTCCCTTTATGTTGCTCATCACCAGAATAAAAATGAGAGCAGTGTGTCTTGTCTTGTTAATCAGGACTGTGTGCTGTCTGCCCAGAGTTTCCCCATTAATATCACTATGGGCTATGTTTTATCTGGCCCTGCACCAGACAAAATACTCTCTTGCAGGAAGAATCCAGCCGTTGACAATGTCTTTTCTCATTGGCTCCAAGCTACTAAGAAGACCCATCTGCTGGTGAGGCTGGGGCTTTTGTACCGTTTCAAACCATGTTGTAAACTCTTCTGTGGCAGGGAGTGGAGCGTAAGGTCTTATTTTGAAACCAGAAAAGCATCACAGAAGAACAAACAAAGACATGTATCTGTCTATATTGTCCATCTGCCGCTCCTTGTAGTGATAGGACGAGGTTGTCACTGAGGGTGTCCACCCAGGTGGGATGGTGAGAGGTGACCCCTCAGCACCTAGTGATGGCAGCACATGCTGTGATCTGAACCCACACTGCCCAGGAACCTCCGTCATGTGTCGCCCAGTGACATTTCTTCACCGTTGCAGTTTTTTTGAGAGGTTGAAGCCTGCCACAGCCTCCCACAACAGTGTGAGGCAGTGTAAACTTGGGGCCAGTGTGGTGCCATTTTACTCTGCAACTCTGACTGATAAGTGATGCTCTTCCTCCAACAGGGCCGATGTCTCCAGTCTGTCTGTAACCACGGTGACATCTGCTGTCAATGCTGAAACTGAAAGAAAAGTCAGAAAAAATGCTAAGAGGTCAAAGCCCATTTCATTTGATGACATGTATAGGGCGTAGTTAGTCCAGTCTGTCCGTACTTATTTCATGTCTGAATGCAGAGGCAGCGGTGAACTTTTAGCCCAGACTTATAGCCAGACTGCCTTCATTTCTACAGAGAGAATTTCTGGTGCTCCTCTTGGTCTGACCGCTTCCTCTTCTCATCTGTGCTCTCCTGAACACTTGCCAGAGAGCCAGTTTCTTGAACAGCTCTGCTTGCATTTCGATCATAGACGTTCCATAAGGCAACTGCTGTAAATGAAGGATGCCACATTTTGCTGTTAATGATTTAGATTCCGTTTGAGCAAAACTGGAGCAGGGAGTGTACCTTTGGTTTGGCAGTCGTGTTGTGGGGTTTTGGAAAAAAAAAGCTTAATGTCAGTTTTCATGTAAAAACCTGTAAGATATTAGTGCAGTCTGAATATAAAACGAAAACACAAAATCGGTCCCAGTTCATTGGGGAAAAAAATATTTATCTAAATTTTTAACAGCACCTAGATGCTATTAAACATGCTTTATGTTTATGTATTTGATGGTGGATTGCTGAGTCCTCCATGCCTGTATGTATTCATTAATATCACATGGATTTTCAGGCTCCACACTGGGGGGTGAGTGGGCAGACAAGGTGGATCCAGCCTAGGAACACATCAGGCCCTGGATCTCCACGGGACCCCCTCATTTCCTGGATAACTGTCAGTTGTTGTTGGTGAAAACCTTGTTTATGGACCTTCCAGCACCTTCTATGGAGAAACTCCTCAAATAAACTGAGAAAAGGAGAGGAGGGGCAGAATAAAAATGGCTGGAGCTTGTAGACGGCCTCGGAGCTCTCCAGCTCTGGATAAAATGCAGCCTGTCTTAAACAGTGACTTACAGGGCCGGAGCAGCTTATCATTCCACTCAGGCTGGAAACACGTCCGCAAAGCAGGGTGAGGGGCCAAGCATGACTTAGTGAAGGAGGAGCTGACTGACAGATACACACATTGTAACATTTCCCCCGCCCAGCCAGGGCTATCACACTCACTGCTGCTCAGTAGCAGGTGAAGGTCCTCCCCTGTCACCCCCTCCTCACCAGCTGAACCCCCTTCCTTCCCTGCCCCTGTTGCTCTGCTTCATTAAGCTCAACCCGGAGTTGATGTTAAGATTATATTTTTCCATCTTCCATAGCCTGGAGCGTATGCCAAGAAGCATGGAGCACAGGCAGGGCACACCCTGGAGGAGATGCCCACAAACACACTGCAGCAGCTTGAGGAGAACGTGCAAACTCCCGCACACACGTTAACCGCTACAGACACCCTGTCTTCTTTCAAGAGCACATATTGTATTTGTGTAATAATTTGTCATCTTTCCTCTTCTTCCTTCTCTCACTTTGTAGTTTTTCTGGCTCCATTGTTTTCTAATAATTGTTCTCTGAGGGCCTCTGTGACTCTCATCACTTGAAAGCTGTGTGGACAATTAAGCGATTTTGTGTTGGCGCAGGTGAAGTGGGAGCCACTGGCCTGTTTACAGAGACTGAACACCCTGACAGTACAGCTGCGCATGTGATGTGTTTGCTGCACTGGCAGTTTGAGGCTGAGCATCTTGTGCAGTCAGTGGGTTGAGCTATTGCCTCACACATCCGAGGTTCGGGTTCAGTTCTGTCCTCCCTGCGTGGAGTCTGCATGCTCTCCCTGTATTGTGTGGATTTCTTCACACAAACCAAAGACCTGCGTTAGCCCAGGGCTGTTCATTCCTGCTCCTGGGGATCTACTAGAAGGAGTGAATAGCCCTGCATTAGACTAATTCCCTTCTCTGACTTGCCCTTAGTGTACAATGCATGTGCACTGTGATGGTCTGGCATCCCGTTCAGGTGTGTACCCCTGTTTTGTACCCTGCACTTCCTAGAATAGACTCCACGTCCCCTGAGACCATGACTAGGATATATGGCTGAAAGACAGATGGATGGTTTATAGAGGCACTGAAGGAGCCATAACACTGGATCACCGTGTATGTAATACCCAGGGCTGAGCTGGGATTAAACCCATTGGCCCACTGGGAAAATGCCTGGCATGCCAATATGCTACTCCAGTCCCAATAATACCCATAACTAATAAAAACATTACAACACTCTATTCCCCAGACAGTCCAGTCACCTGCCCCACCCATCCAATCCCTACTCCTCCAACACCCCCCACCCTCTACAGTTTCTACAATGACTACAGAGATCAACTGAAAATGTGAGAGTTAATTAACTAGAAAGTAGGTGTTCAGCACAGAAAATATTGTGCTATTTTTCACTGAGTTGGTTACGATTAATGCTGGTTACAATCAGTCAAAGGGGGTTTCTAATTCTAATGAACGCAAAGACTGTACCTGTGGTCTTGGCAAGAGCGGTCTTGCTAACTTGCCTTCCAAGGACAAACTTGTGGTGCAATGAATCCTGGGATTGGTCCCGTTCGGTGAGGATGCAACTGATGCATCCTCGATATTTGGGGCGGGGCAAGAGCAACATCTGGTGAGTTTTACCATCCTCTGTACTTCTGTTCTTGATATTGGTACTAGTCTTCAGTAATGGAAGATGGTGAAAGATGGGTACACAAGAACATAAGTATGTTCAAGTATGCATATTGAGAAACACCCATAATCAGTGGTTTGGGAACATTTTGGTTTCTCAGTAAATTACACCAGCACTGGAAAGAGAGTTAGTTGATAAGACCAAAACAGTCGGCTCTGTTAGACCAAACTTAGATATGTCGCTGGAATCACACACAACATGTTAATTCATTTGAGACAATATCATCTGAGTGTGTGTAGGACCAGAGCAAGGCAAAAACAGACTGTGTCCGAATTCAGGGGCTGCATCCTTCTAAGATCAAATGAGCCACAGCAACGTAACGACACTGTCAACAATCCTTTCAAAGGCTCCTTCAAATTCAGTCTCGAAATGAGTCCCTCCTTTTTCCAAATTGCAAAGGATCCACCCAATGATCCTTTGCAGCTCAACATATCCCAAGATTCATTGCACTGAGGTAAAGCGGGTGTGTCCAGGCTAGGCGATAGGAGCCGCACTTCATAACTCAAAGGTAAGGCCGGGAACAGCTGGTGACAGCCAGACCATCCTTTAACAGCACTTTCCGTTCAACCTCAGAACAGAGCCTACAAAGGCTGTCTTCATAGCCCCTGAATTTGGACACAGCTACAGCCTCCACGCATTAATATCCCTGTGGCATTTGAGGCGCTTTTTCCAGCAAATTCAGACTGGGCTAAAAAAAATTAACTACGGGGTTGTTTAACGCTACAGATATGAGACCATACTTGGTAGTAAAGAACATGGTATTTAGTTAATCATGATTGTTATTATTCAGTCTTATTTTAAAATGTATATTTATTTTGAATACAGGCAGGCAGGTTATTATATCTGTTCCGAAAGTCACATTTGTAAGTAAGTTGGAAAAATAAACGCTTTACAGAATAATAATAATAATGATGATGATGATGATAATAACAATAATAATAATAACGCAAATAAGCGTCCCTTAGGTTTTGACATCATACACATTGTCTTTGGTTTACAAATGGTCCTAATTGTGTTTTTAGTAATAAATAATTTCAAAAGAAATTCAGTTTTGTGAATTCAAAACCGAGGTTTGTACTGAACTGTGAATTTTGTGTACCATTGCATCCCAATTCCCCAGCCATTTAATGGGCTGGAAAGAATTGTGCTGCAGGCTGGAAGTGGCCTGTGGACCTTGAGTTTTGCATATGTGGTATAGATGGAGCCATGGAGGGGCCATAGACAGTTTTTTTGTTTGTTTTTTTTTGTTTGAAAATGATTTGTATAATACTTTTAAAGTTACTGTGTTTATAAGATCAAATGTCTTCTATAGCTGCCAGTCCTTTGGTGCCACACAGTGCTGCTGCTTCATTTTTTGGGCAAGTTATTTGAAAATGAAATCTAGTGTAGATCTTCATCCATGTAATGTTTTTGTACAGCAGTAATAAGATCCATCAAATACTTTTTGACTTATCACATTCACAAGGTTGAATGTCATCTACTTTCACTATTCCCTTTGCTGCCACTAAGCAGTGTTGCTCCATTTTTGAAGGAATCTGTCTTAGAATTTAATCAGTTCCAGTTCAATACCCATACAATGCCTCTGCAAATTTGAAAATGATTTGTGGAACAGTTTTTGAGTTATCATCTTAACAAGCAAAGCATCAGTGGCAGAGTACTAGTCTCATAACCATATGTATTTCCCAGAATCCAGGGAATACAAAAATGCATGAAATAGGAAAAGAATCGGACATTCTTTGGGTTTAGATCATCTGATGAGCTGTGTTGGGGGATGGGCGTTTTTAAACATACTCTGCTGTGAAGTGCATTTATTTGCAATATCACATACCGCCTGGATGAAAGTCTATAAAATGAACATTGTGGTAAGTGAGAGAATTACTGGCCTACAGGATATATTAGTCTTCCATGAAGGATAGACATGACACAATATGACCTTTGCTGTTATTATCATTCAGCCCACACACAGCCCCTGCTCCCAGCAACCCTTCTTCTCAGATGCTATCTGTTCACCATCTATCCATTTTCTGTACCTGCTTGTTCCATTCAGGGTCACTGGGGTCCAGAGGCTATCCTGGAGACTATGGGGGCAAGGCAGGGAATAAGCCATAATGGAGCACCAACCCATCACAAGGCACACTCACACACGCAAACACTTTGGTAACTCCAATTCAGTTCAGCATATTTTTGGACTCTGGGGGGAAACCGGAGTACCTGGAGGAAACCCCATGACGACACAGGGAGAACATGCAAACTCCACACACATGGAGCCAAGACGGAGACTGGATCCCCACGTTCAGAGCTGTGAGGCAATACTGCTAACCACTGCGCCGCCCCACATCTGTTGACCAAAAAATGCTAATATTTAGCCCGCTAGGTAAGCTTTATGTAGCTTAAATTGACTGGCACTTTAATGGGTCCATTTGTGTTAAGCGCTGATCAAATTTTAGTGCCGTTGGCAAGGCTGATTAGTGGTACGTGGGGCGTGTTTATGCTAATGTGAGAGAGCAGCTTCCTGTGCATTGGCTGCCAGGATGTTAGGAAAGCACCCTGAAGACCAACCATGGGGCTGGAAGGCTAAAAAGACTAGGCTTATTAAAATAGAAAGCTCACTGAGTGAGAGCTATTAGGATTTTAAGGATTTCATAGGAGTTCACAGCTGCATGCCATTGAAATCTGCTGTGTGAAATACAAAATGAGTAAATGTGCATATAGAACTATGGAAATATTAGTGTTTAGGAGGCCACGCATTTGTCTATGTGTGTATGGGTTGAGTGTGAATTTGTATGTATATTTTGGTGTATGTGGGTGTGTGTTTGTGTCAGTGTGTGTGCCTGGATCTGTTTTTATGTACATTGATATGTACAGTATGTTTATCTGTGTCAATGTGTGTGTCTGTCTGTGTCAGTGAATCTGTGTGTACTGTTGGCAACGACAGACATAAGAATGGCAGGGAAGCCAAGTGCTCGGTGGCTGCCGCCTGGCCTGGAGGCCCGCAGAGCTCAGTGGGAGAGTTTCTGTCTTAGAGAGACTGCAGCTCAGCCTCCACACCAGCATTTACATTTCTAAAGGGTCAGCCAGCTCTTGAAACGCCAAGGAGGAAATTGACATTCACCGGGACACCTCGGCGACGCAGAAGGGGAAGAGAGGCTCTACTCCATGCCAAATTCCCCCGGGGTACTCCCAGAAACATGTGGTTCGTGGACCCCTGTCCTCTCCAGGACACACACGTATGTTTATGGGCTTTCCAGGCCCTTATCCCTGCAGCAGCATCCGGGGAGGACAGTGTCTCTTTATTAAAAAGGAGGGCTGAGGGTGACAGCTGAGCCCCCGGTTGCTGGAGCACCCCACTCCCCCATCCAGTCAGGCATTGCTGTCCCCTCAGAAATGCTTAATGAGACCTGAGGACGGCCATGGGCAGTGGCCTGAACCGCCCCTAAAGCAGCAGTTTGTCTTTGCTGGTGATCGGCACCAGCCTTGATATTCCTGTCTTTTCTGCGTCTCGGCTTGTACTGATGGAGAGACCTGCTTTATTTACCCCTGCTCGCCCCCAACCTCGTCTCCAGTTTATCACAGTCTTCTGTCTCTAATAATCAGCTCTGCACCCTGAAACAGCACCAGGTACTGAGTGCTGGGGGGCAGCCGTCATATTCGTGTTCTACTTTCATATTCCAGCTTCACTGCTTATTTCCCATTTTCTGGGTGTAAAAATAGCCGCTCTCACCCCTCTTTACATGGCCATATTTTCAAGCTCTGTCCCCCCACTTGCTCGGACTTACGCCCCGTTCTGTAGAATCCAGCCTCCGTCACCGGCTGATGATGTCTGATACTGTTACATCATCAAATTACCATGTTCAGGTGAGCGACCCACACGCTTGTGTGTGCACACACTCACACACACTCATACCCTGCCCTCCCTGCCTGTGTCTGCTCTTCCTGTGCCATCTCTCATCTGTGTGTCCCTCTCCCCTCGTCTCCTCTGCAGAAACACATTTTTCCTCTTGCTTCTGGTAAACAGGGCTGAGTGATGCTGGTAGAAACAGCCAGGCTGGGAGGCATGTGGAAGGGTTTGCCTGCTTTCCACACGGAGACGGGGCATGGGCAACGTGGTGACAGCAGACACTGCAAGGAAGAGAGAGAGGGAGGGAGGGAAAGAGGGAGAGGGAAAGAGAGGGAGCGAGAGAGGGGGAGAGAGAGCGAGAGATGTCGACTGGCATCCTCATTTATTAATGAAATAATAAAGTCCCTGCGTAGCTGACCTAGAATTGAGAAGGAGAGAGCGTGTTTGCTATTAAGCTATGTGTGCAAATACTGACACCTACTGGTGCTTCTGGGTTATTGTAGTTGCAATTATATATGTCTCACTGACAGAACTCACCAATGATTTCATTCATACATCCAGCAGACATTTGTTTCTGAAACAACTTGATGCCTTTTTCTGTTAGATGATCTGATGGATGTTGTAAATGTTGGCTATAATGTTCTCTTTTTTTGTTTTCTAGCCTGACAAGAGAAGGCTATACAGTCCAGGTGAGCGTGAATGACTACCTGGACATCTACTGCCCCCTCTATAATGGCAGCCAGCAGGGGGCGACGTCAGGGGAGCAGTATGTGCTCTACATGGTCAGCTACCGTGGGTACCGCACCTGTGACCCGAAGCGGGGCTTCAAACGTTGGGAGTGCAACAAGCCACATGCCCCCCATGCCCCCAATGTGCCCATCAAGTTCTCCGAGAAGTTCCAGCGCTACAGCGCCTTCTCCTTGGGCTACGAGTTCAACGTGGGCCATGAGTATTACTACATCTGTGAGTGCTGTGCGCTCAACGAGTGCAGCATACATATTGGAAATGAATGTGTCTAATATCTTTGTACATCAACATATCTGTGAAATATGCGTAAATCCCATTTATTTGTACACTGCATCAAGAATTTTGTTTGATTGCCATTCTAGTAGACTGCCACACCAGTGAAGTCAGTGTCTTTTACATCTTTGTATACTCAGTGAATTTTGTGTGATTAACATCCTAGTGCACTGATATATCTGTGAATTCAGCGTGTTTAACATTCTAGTACACTGATATATCTGTGAATTCAGTGTGATTAACATACTAGTGCACTGATATATCTGTGAATTCAGCGTGTTTAGCATCCTAGTGCACTGATATATCTGTGAATTCAGTGTGATTAACATACTAGTGCACTGATATATCTGTGAATTCAGCGTGTTTAACATTCTAGTACACTGATATATCTGTGAATTCAGCGTGTTTAACATCCTAGTGCACTGATATATCTGTGAATTCAGTGTGATTAACATACTAGTGCACTGATATATATGTGAATTCAATGTGACCAATATTGTTTTTGAATATCGTCGGACACCTTAGCACACCTCTGAAAGAGATCTGTAAGCTTTAACTCTGCCTGAAATTCTTATCATTGCATGATATTGATATTTAGGGGGATTTGCAGCGCATACCCTCACCATGTAATAACACTGATGTGTTTTGCAGCCAAGCCCACCCACCATAATGACCACAGCTGTCTGCGCCTGAGGGTGTATGTCTGCTGCTCCACCCGTAAGTGCCCCCCGTACACAGCCTGCTCCTCCCCCTGCCCCTTATCTCAGTGTCTCTCCACTGGCACACTCAGTCCCTCGCTTCCTGTCACTCTTGCACTCATCGCCAGTTTTTTCTGTTAGTAGATCATCATGGGACCAAGAGTGGTCAATTGACCAGGCAGACACAGAGTGTGGTCAGCACAGCAGATAATAGAAACACACACTGTGGTCAGCAGAGCAGATAGAGACATGCGCTATGGTCAGCAGAGCAGATAGAGACATGCGCTGTGGTCAGCAGAGCAGATAGAGACATGCGCTGTGGTCAGCAGAGCAGATAGACATGCGCTGTGGTCAGCGGACTATAGAGAAACACCCTCTTAATTAGTACATCAGGCTGAGAAGCACACCGGAACATGATGGAGTCCCTACTGAAGCTACTTTCTCTGTGACTCTCAGCACCTCACAGAGACGACGACTCTAATGCAGCGATGCCAGACTACACTCTCAGGCCCAACCTCAAAATACATAGCATCGGTGAGTGTGTCCCGTATCCCCCGTCCAAGCTGCGTCCTTCTGCTGTGTCCCATTTCTTTGGTTCTTTCTATCTCTGCTCTGTCACATTAGATGTAAGTACTGGTTGTGTTTTTCAGCAGGGGAATACCAGTAAACTCAGTAAAATCAGGAAGCCTGTGTGTGTGTGTGTGTGTGTGTGTGTGTGTGTCTGTGTGTGTGTGTGTGTGTAATCTTGTTGGATTCTTCATGTATGTGTCTGGTGAAGGGGATCCAGGATCCCTCTGGTGTTCTGCAAAGCACTGTTTCTCATACTCAGTCCTGAGGGGACGGCACGCTCGTGTTTCAGCCATGCACTACGCAGGCCAAATTTGGCTAATCAGCTCATAATGAAACTCTTGATTATGTGAATCAGGTGTGTCACTGCAAGGCTGCAACAAAAACATGCTTTCCCTTGGGACTCTGGGACTGGAACTGAAAAATATATGAGTGATGTAGCCACCTGGCAGCTGTTACCCATGTTCCCCTGCTCCATCTGTCCTGTGTCTGTGCTGTGAACAATGCTAATCGCTAGTAGACATCCTACAGTGACCTAAAACAAACCTGACTGGCACATGCCCATGCTGGGTCCAGGAGCAGGTTAGGGTTAGGTTATGGTCAGGTCTGTGTGACCCCACCACCGTGCAGCGTTGCAGTTTTCCAGATTGTCCTGAATCACCTTTCTGACCCTGCCAGCTAACCTTAATGGCGTTATTGCATCAGTCTGTATGACTCAGCAAGCTGAGTATATAGATAAATCATGAAATAGCCGCCCCTTTCCCTCACTCATATTCCTAGAAACTTTAGGCCTCTGTAATTCACTGCTAAAAGCATAGACCTACATAGATGGTCCTCTGCAGACAGTATTGAGGCAGACTAGGCCACGCCAACCAGGGATGTCAGCTCAGCAGGTGACCCAAACCATTGAGTTTCAATGCGGGGGGGACTGGTATCCAGGCCCAGAGGAAAGCCTGGAGTAAGAGCTGAAGAGAAAACTGTCAAGCACCCTAACTACTCTCTTCCATCCACTTCTATCTCTTTTCACTTCTAATCTTGATTTTTCTTATCTGAACAAATCCTCGTCTTGCTCATACTTGAAACGTTCTCTGTATTTTCTTCCCGACATCTGTTTTTCCATTGCACTGTAACCCTTTCATGGCCACACCATTAAACACTGTGCCTTTCACCCCGTCCTCCACACTAACTAACATGGCTGTCCAGCAGAGCAGGCTCCCACACAGACATAGGGCCTGCATGTCACCCTGCTGCCTTGTAGCATTCCTCTCAGGGCACCTGTGCTCTATCTCATGCTGTTTTTGCGTTTTGTGAGTTGCTGTCTGGTGCTTTAATGTCCAAGAGCATCCTGCCAGCACTGCTTTGTTGCTTTGCGCTGGACGGCATATGTCCTGACCCGACTTGTTCTTTTCTCCTTGTACTTGGATCTTGGGATCACAGAAAAACAAAAGCATGCCCTGATCTCAAGGAAAGCCCTGCAGAACTTAATCTCAGAGGCCTTAATATAATATGGTGGATGGAGAACATGTTTAAGTGTTTAAGTATTTCAGTACTGAAATTCAGAAATGAAACTACTCCAAATGCATGAAGTGAACATGAGGCAGGTGGGATAAAGAAACATTACAGAGAATCCAAAATTGACATTAGAGAGCACCTCTGTATATTCGAATTTAAACACCAACCCCCACAAGCCCCCTGGTCATGCCATAATTATACCTCAGTGACACAAATAGCTCCACAGAAGCAGACTATTACCAGAAACACAATCCAGCTGGTTGACAGATTGTTACATTGGCATACTGACACCGCACTCAGACACAGATACCACACCAGTTCACTAACACCAGACTGTCACGGTGACATCAGCATGATGATCACATGCTGATTCTGCCTCGGTCTGTGTCTTGTCCACTAAGCCTCTCTTCTCTCCTTCTCAGAAGAGTTTAGCCCTGAACTTCCCAGTCTGGACAAGAGCACCAATGGCAGCAGCTCCTCTCACAACAGGCTGCTGCTGATCTTGGCCACCCTCTTCCTGTCCGCCCTTTCGGTCTCCTAGCAGCTGTTTCCCCAAGCAGCATCGTGTGGGCATCAAGCAAATGACTCCTTGAAGAGTTTGACTGAAGGGGCCTCTGGTTTAAAGAGAGGAAGGGTGTAAAGCCAACGCACTCAATCAAAGGAAGAGAAGAGGAGAGTACATACTAAACCAAGAAACTAAAAAGAGGGGAACAGGATACCAACCAAACCAATCATAGAAAAGAACTGAAGGAATTAGAATATTAGCCTAACCATTCGGAAGAAATAAATGAATGCAAGTCCAGCCAAATTACTGAAAAATAGGATGCAAACCAAATTAATGTACATCAGTACTGCAGAATGGAAGGTTGTGGTTTGAACATCTAACACATCAGCATAAATTTGAAATGCATAAATGGCAAAAATGCATTAGTGTCAAAATTCAGAGAGGATAGAGCACCAAGTTGCAAATGAATGTAACTGAGCCACAATGAACACGAATCACTGTTCTTTCACTGCTCACCTGATGGCTGTCATGCTGCAGCAGGTGTGTGACATGCACAAATCAGCAGTGTCTTAACAAGTCATGATGTTACGCATGTTGAAATGCTGATGCATGAACAAGGAATGTACACATGCAGGCTGGGGAACATGCTGGTTTCCTGACCTGCACTTTTCTAAACCAGATTCAAGATAAACTGATTGTGTGTAAAATTGCTGCTGCTTAGGCAGAGCTGGCTATTGCTGTGATGGACGGCGTGTGAGGCTGTGTAGATCTATGCTCTTGTTTTCTTAGCCTTCAGATATAAGTGAGCTCCGTAATGTTGGCTCTGTGATGCCTCGAACAATGTGATTGGCTGGAATTGATCACTTTGTGACAATGTCTCCATCCAAGGTCCATCTAGATGACTGAAAAGAAACATATCGTGACCAAGTTCACTAAAATGAACCTCACAGTGGCTGTATAACACATTGAAGGTCTAGTTAACTATCCATCCATCCATCCATTTTCTATAACCGCTTATTCCATATGGGTCGCAGGGGGGTCTGGAGCCTATCCCGGAGGCTGCAGGCGCAAGGCAGGAAACAACCCAGGATGGGGCGCCAACCCATCGCTGGGCGGTCTAGTTAACTAGTTGACTAAAATGTGAAACACAGAGGTGATCTATTTGACTAAAATTAACCACACAAAGACTGTCCAGTTATGGATGACGAAGCGTACCATGAAGACCTGAATGTCTGAGATGCCCAGCACAGTGATGGTATTATTGAAAAGAACCCCATAATGACTGTAGAGTAGACAGAGAAGAACCACACAGTGGCTGGTTGATCATGATGACCATACTGCATATCACAGAACAGATGACATCTGTGGTACAATATGATGATGTAAGTTGCCTTCGCTTTAAAAAGGTGTTACTAATTTGTTAACTTTTTTAAGCCTTTGGAAGCTCCTCGCTGACATCACACAAGCTCATTCAGCAACATGGGCACCAAGGTCCTAATGTGAATTTAGCTTGTTGCTAATGCAATTGGCTTATTCTTTTTTTCTGTCAGAAACACTGTCAAGGGTCAAGAGATTTGCTTGCTATAGCTATCCCCACTAGCCACATTGAAAAATATGGTAAGTGCTTTTGGTTCAACAATATGGAGACTTCATAGCATTGATCAAATGTTTTTTACCTGGCTGGAGATGACAGGGATTTATGCATCGTGTAACATTTGGTTTAAGGCCATGGGTAAAATGTCCAAAAAGCTGCTGTTAGTGGGAAGGTCTACAATGTTTAAGGAAAATCTGGGACGTCATTCATAATCAGGCCTGTGCTTAATAAGCCTGAGTGTGTTAGACAAACATATGTTCATCTAAATATGCTCTGGGAATACGTAAGGAACACAAAAAATCATGTGGTGAATGAAAGATAACTTGTTCTGAGGCTGAATCTGTCATGGTGACTTTGTGTAAGGTAGCAGCCTGCAAACTGTTGTCAGCGGAAACAATATTTTGCAGCAGATTGTTTACTTTCGGTCGCCTTTGTAAAAGCTTATCTTGCTTTCTCTTAATGTAAAATATTAGGACGTCGACTTTGCTGTAACATACCATGCTACCAAGTGTACAAAGCGTTGTTTTCGCCATCCTGGCTGAGCCGTGGCCCGCCATGGTGACAGACTCTATACCACGTATTACAGTATTGTTCTCTAACAGGAGGACAGCGCTAATGTAGCTTTACTGTACCAGCCCGTGCAGAGCTGATGGCTGAATCAAATGAGGTGTTTTCCTGTGTCTCACAAGGCAGCGCAGTGCACCAGCACAGCCTCAAATTTTGGTAGAAAGAGAAAGAGAGAGAGCGAGAGAGAGAGAGAACCACGCAGGGCATACAGAAGAATGTACATAACTGGAGTAACTTGAAAGGCATGTGTTGCCTGTCTAGACCTGAAGATGGATTTTGTTGTTTTCCCAGTTATTTTAGTATCAGTGGGTTGGGAGATTTTCACGGGACGCTTGACCCTGGGAATCATACAGGAAATGCATGAGAGCCTGGGTGGATACTTAAACTGAGATGAAAATGTATTTAATGTCATCAAATAGGGGGAGTGTGCGTGTGTGCGTGTGTGTGTGTGTGTGTGTTTATGTGAGGGTTTTTTTTTGGTGCTTACATAAATATCTTTGTATGTTGTTACCAAACGTGCAACATGTTTCAGAATCATTGGAAGAAAGGTTGTCCAAGGACATAAATTATATGTATTTGCATTAGAAAGTACAAATAACCAACATCAGATTCGCTGTGATGCGGAATAAATAAAAATAATGAAGAGTATTGACATTGTTACTTTTCAGTGCAACTTTTTATTATTAATTGTCTGTTGCTGTTTTATTATTTTAAATTGTTGTTTTCCATTACTTTGTGATTTGTCACCCTGTTTCCTGTAAATCCCTCTCGCTACAACTGTAAAAACTGTCATCTAAAAGATGACGCAGTATTATAGAACACAGTAGTATAATGTACTGGATTCTCACCCAGCCATGATACAGAACAATACTAAGCAGTGTACTCCAACAGACACTCTCTCAGTCATGAAACTGAACAACACTGACCAGTGTAATTGAAAAGGTGTACACTCTCTCAGTCATGAAACTGAACAACACTGACCAGTGTAATTCAAAAGGTGTACACTCTCCCAGCCATGATACTGAACAACACTGACCAGTGTAACTGAAAAGGTGTACACTCTCCCAGCCATGATACTGAACAACACTGACCAGTGTAATTGAAAAGGTGTACACTCTCCCAGCCATGATACTGAACAACACTGACCAGTGTAATTGAAAAGGTGTACACTCTCCCAGCCATGATACTGAACAACACTGGCCAGTGTAATTGAAAAGGTGTACACTCTCCCAGC